>JARJDZ010007042.1:0-34987 GCA_030264555.1 Aleochara sp. GC000083
TCTGGCCTGGCCTCAAGAATCTTGCAGTGGGCTGGGTTTCGAATATTTTCGAGTATGAGTACTACTAGCGCCCCCATAGCGGATTTAGTTTGCGTAACAAAGTATCAAACAGCCTTAAGGGCCAAAAAAATACACAAATAAGTATTTACCCAAAATAATTTGCCAGACAATCTGAAGTCTACTAAATTTCTTAGCATTAGTCCTTTTAATATTTTATCCTTTAGTTTTAGTGTACTTTGAAATTAAACTAATTGTAAATCATTTTAATCCTTAGAATGAAAAGCCAGAAAAGAAACAATATTTCATTATTTTTTTTGTTCTAGAATTACACCTAATATGTAACACACATTCCCCATATTATCCTACTTACTTATAAGTGAACTATATAAGTAAATAGCATCGAGTGCTTGCAAGTCGTTTCGTAACAAACACTCGCGTCTTAGATGTGCTTAAAATGTATAAATAAACAAACAAACATGGTAGGACAAGCTTTACAACATTAGTTCCCTGCTTCCTTGCTGCTTTGCTTCTTGCTTTGCCTTCACATCACATGTTCTGGCTTGCATACTACTTACTACATATTACATACAAACTCGTACTTATAGATTCAAGCCAAATGCAGCGAATCGATATCCAAAGTCTTCACTCGCACGTGGAAATGGTGCGT
The DNA here is from genome assembly GCA_030264555.1 of Aleochara sp. GC000083. Lineage (NCBI taxonomy): Eukaryota > Metazoa > Arthropoda > Insecta > Coleoptera > Staphylinidae > Aleochara > Aleochara sp. GC000083. Next base: position 668 of record JARJDZ010007042.1, read on the forward strand.
GAATGAACATTATTAGACTAGAGTGGAGCAACAAGCATCGAAATTTAAAGGAATCTGCTAATATCAAGGATTAGTCGCTAATAATCTTCGCGATTGTAAGTATTCCTTAATTGGCTCTGAATTGATATTTCTATAAAGTTGATTATGTAGTCTGAAATTAATTGAAGCCGAATATATATAGTGGGAAATTTGTTCTTTAATATGCGATTGTTCTTGTTCTGTTTCTTGCTCTTGTTCTTGCACTTGTTTGTAATATTCTTGAATGCTTGTACATTGATTCCAACAGGGGGAATACACTAAGAATCGAAAGAATAAAGTCGATTCAGAAATTTAGCAAAGTAGAACATTGCAAAATTTAACCATCTTGTAAAATTAATGAAAGGAATAATTAAATTGTTTTTGATATGAATATGAAAAAGTTGAAGATACATTTTAAGAAATGTTTGAATTGTAATATTTCTGGCTGGACTTTGACAAAACCGATGCGTTGTTATTGTTGTTGTCGTTTGAGTAGTGCAAAATCGTTTAAGCTTAAACACTTCAACGTCTTTATGAGCATCGACTATGTACATGCATTTATTTGCAAATGTGGCAAATTGCAGGCATCACTTACGGCGCGCTGTTTATTGTTGCTAATTATTACGTTACGCACGTCATTTAATTATTGACTCGACCATCAAAGGGCGCGCGCGTGTAATGTGGCATATGCTTGAAACTGCAAGTGTTTGATTGAAATCAATGCAACAACAAACTGTGTCAATAGTTCAAAACTAATTAATGTGAATATCAAATAATAATTTGCTGATATTGAGATTCAAACAGATCATAAATGCTGTAATTATAACGTTAATTAATGAAAATTAATCTATGATAAATTACTAAAAAATGTCCAATCAATTTGGAACTATTTTTAAAAAATCATACAATAGATGACATATAAAGTTGTTTTATTACTCATATGATCTAATTTAGATCAAATTATGGAAAAACGAATTACGTTCAGTTAAAAGCGTTTTTTTTCTGCACTGCTGAATTTTTTGCGACGAAATAAGTGCATGATAGTGTATTGTGACGATTCGCCTCACGTAGCTCATCAAAAATCCGATTAGTGCATTATTAAGCCGAAGCCTTTTTTTCGTCGTCATCGAAAGCTCGCGCACATTGGACGAAAAAAGGTAGCGCAAAATAACCACCAGCCAAGCAAGTTCGCCTTTGTCGTCCTGCATGTGCATCAGTAAATTCGCGACAGCCGCGCCGGGATTGGGAAGGCGAAAAAAGTGCACATCACGTGCACACGATACATCAAAGAGTAGCCAAAAATAATCCGCAATTTCGCCCCCGATAACACCGCACCAATAGATTAGCGATAGCTTAAAGTAAACACGTATCGCTGACAAGGCGCACAAAAAATTGCCAAACTGATAAAAACTACCATTTTTTGCCTCACCTCGCCATTTTTCCAATTCGCTATAAACTTCAATTGCGCCGTTTTAGATTGCGACTTTTGTGCTCGCAGACGTTTTCAAGTGTTTTAATTGCCCGACGTAAAGTTTCGCATCATTTGCATAATGCACACGCATATTTAAGGCGAATACACGCCAGACCGTCAACAACCAACGAATGCCTTTTTTGCTTATTAGAATTAGTGTTCTTGAAAATTCTATTTCAATCAATTTTTAAGTTCCTGAAAAATTGCAATTTTTGATAGCAAATTTTTATTATTTGTTTGGGCGTATTGATGATAAATTAATTTAGTTATCTAATATCGATGAAAAGTGGATGATTAAAAATATTTCAGTGACACCCAATAGGTTGAATGCACCACGAGATTTCGCACTTTGCGTGCGAATAATTAAAAATTACGATTCCACTATTTAAGCACTGCGAATTTCAGTGTTGAAATTCCGCATTATAAAAAAAACTTCTGCCGCGATTGACGTTCCCTGACGTTCTTTGACGGTTCTTTGATGCTTGGACGGTATATTTTACATAATTTAAACTTATTTTGTTGCTGTTTGCAAACGTCAAACGAGCACCTTGTACGCGCACGATACGAATTTTATCTTTCGAGTGACCAAGAAAATCTTAATTTATTAGGTTGCACTCATATTTATTCATGCACGTGATTTTCGCAATTATACACACGCATTTTCTATAAATATGCGACTCGATAAACAATCTGTGAGGTGGTTAACAAGGATGAATTCGAAATTGGAAATGTTTAAAGAGCTTTTTTGATTGTAAACACGCCATCGTAAAAACTGATAGAAAAAGTTTTGATTTTATTGCTCGCATAAACATAAAGCTTGCAGATTACTTGCTGTTATCATTATAAACAATGCACATAATTCTACAGGAATCTGGAAGGATTCCGCGTTTGAAGCGTTAAGGTTCTCTAAAAAGTTTTTTTACGAGCCGAAACTAAAATATGAGCGAAAAAGTGTGCAGGATGATAGTAACATAGATAGCAAAACAAAATGTAGTTTGTAAGTCCGGGAGTCATATTCTATCTAATAATGTACGCTCATTAGATGCAATTATCGTAAATGCCATAGGCGTGTCACATGATACACGAAATGTGCACATGCGAACACATTTGCATCGCTGGGAGAGTTCGAAAAAAGTGCACTAAATAAGGACAAGAAGGACGAAAACTAAGGTTATGACATGTCGAGTGAACTGTATAAATACACGAAATATAAAGGACTGAATAGAATCTAGCATGAAAAGGACAAATACAAAGAGCAACAAATGTTGTTGGGTTGAATGAATGAACTTTGTTTTAATGCATCATGTATGAAAAAAATATACAGAGAAATGGACAAAAAACATAAATTATTGTAGTTGAAATTAGGTAGTTGCGTGCTTTTTGTTAATTTATTGTTAAAATAACCGGGAAAATATTGTCCTCTAATGTTCAGTCAGTCAATAAAAATATTAAATTTTTGCTAATAAAAAATATTTTGCTCTTGGAGACAAATCAATCGAAAATTTAAATTTTATAATTTTAAATTTTAAAAATTGAAAAAACTTAGAATAAAATGATTGTATCTAGGGGATTAGTGTATAAATATGCGATTTTGCAAATGAAAAAACAGAGTAATTTAAAAATACAAAAGCAATTACATTCTGCGTGCAATTTGTTGCTCCAAACAAAAACAGACACATTTCCGTTTCCTATCAATAGAAAAATTGCGCGCTCCTCAAATACGAATTCAAGCACAAATATACAAGAACAAACTCAGTGCATTTTGCACATTGATGGTGCAGGAATGGTATAGGTACATATTGCAAAGATGACACCACACTGATAACGAAATAATACGTATTCGTGGACAAATCCGGGAGAGATGCGGTCGCAAATGCCGAGGGAACTAAATCGAAAACGATTTCTATTAATAAAAGTTCAATTTATTTCAAGATTACGATTGCAATTAGAGACGCATGCGAATACGAATACGAACGCGAATGCGAATGCAAGTCAACTCACACGAACGCACCAATACTCCAGATATTTTATCGTCATCGGTGGGTGCACACAAATACATCCAGAGAGAGAAAAAGGGTTGTTGCTTGCTCCAACTCATCCAGTTCGTTTCAGTTCAACGTGCGACTGAATCGAATCGAAACGCGAATCGCAGGATAAAATCGAGGCGAGTTGGTGGTAGTTATACCAGAGGTTCTCAATCTGGGATAGAGGGTACTTTAATCGACAACAAGGAGTCGAAATTTCGCGAAAAATTTGTACCTGAATAGAGGCTAAAATAGGGAATGAGATAATGTTCATTATCATGGTACCATCAATCAATATGATGTGAATTTTGTTATTGAAATTTTGAGAAGTTTTCAAGTAATTTGCACAATTAGAAAAGACCAGAGAAGATGGTAACTTTGAAATAATTTTTTATGGTAATTTTTCAAAGTTAAAAATTGAAACTTTTTTAGAACTTCTGGTATAGAGTCCTGGTACCTGTAAAATAACAAGGTTGAACTTGATGGGCGGCGATAGCGAGCAACAACAGCAGCCGGGCGCGCAGGATATGAGGGCATATTGCAATGGAAAATAATTAAAATTTAGCATCAATTAAATTCGTCGCTGCGCGCACGGCGCAACGGATAGCTCACACGGCCGAAAGCTACAATTTTCTGGCTGCTCTGTTTTCTCTCTTCGTATAATACTGCTTCTTCGGCGACTCCTGCAGCCGAACAGCATGTGTTTTTGTTGGTGTAACAAGTGCAAGTACACATTCGCCGTTTTGCATGAACATGCAGCAGCAAGCGATGTCGCTTATCACCGATTGAAAATCTCGCCAAATGCCAAGCGCAACAAGATGGAAATCGGGACCATCATCGGTGTTCATTCGGTCTCGTGAACTTTACCGTCAACGAACAAAAAAAAGAGAACTGTGCATTTGGTTTAAATGCCAATAAGTTTCAACCAATAGTTTCCAGTTTCTGTAGGGAACTCATTGTTTTTTAAAAATTTAATTTTGTAAAATTAGATAAAGTAATTAATAAAATATAGACATTATCTTATATTGGAAGATTGCTAAATATTGATTTTTTGCAATATCTTTGAGAAATTTTGTACGATGATAAATTATGAAGCAAGAAACGATCAGTGGACAAAAAAGCGAATGACTGAAACATATTTCAATTGTAATTGCAATAACTAACGAACGAACGAACGTTGAATGAACGAAGGCAAGCGGTCATTAGCCATTGAAGGCAGATGAGAAAGAAGCGCGCAAAACTCGGTTCGACCGAACAAACACGCAGCAAGTTCGCATTTTATATCGTACAATGCACGCACATCTCGCAAACTCGACGACCAAATCTGCTCGGCAATGTGGATTGAACCAATGCAATGCGCACACAACAAACTAGACCAATCCAACCAAGTCCAAGCTACTAGCTTTGGAGTCTTCAAGTCCGCACGAAAAAACTGGACCATGCAATCCCAAGAAGAACATCTTCGATTTCGTTCTCGTCCTCGACTGCTTTTCTTCAATTCCATCCAGTCCACGAATGCAATTTTGCACTCAACTCGTTTATTTTTTCACATTATTATATTCCTCTACTATCATCCCAAACGCATCGAAATATTATTAACATATTTCCGTACAAGGCCAATGCAAGTTCAAAAACACGACTTCTTTTTTATGAAGAACGCAAGAAGAACAATGTTTGCGCGATGAAAAAAAAATGAATTTTAATCCAATTGCGTAAGGCAGGTTGGGTTAAGGAAGGTTAAGTACGTTGCGCATGCGCACTCACTAATTGCTAATTTATAGTCGTATCCATGGGTGTAGATATGTATCTGCATGGGGAATCATAATTGCAATTTTCGTTGCTGCACTCATTCCGAGCTGTCTCACGTGATGTGCGTTCGTTCACTCTATAAATTCACGTGAACTTTTTTCTTGCACACATTTTGTAATACTGCAATTTTTATGGCATTATTGGGACATTCGCCAGAGTCCAGGTCAATTTGTATGAAATAAAAAAAATTAACGAAGCCATAACAAAAAACATCAATTACATATAAATATAAATGAGTGAATTCAGCAAATGGGCGACCCGGTTGTTTCCCCCCCTCCATCAGACAATTAACTTGAAATTAACTTGATATAAATTAAAATAAAAATAGGCAGGTGATCCTGATGGTAATCAACATCATTTCAACTATTTCCTCCTATCCCAATGCTACAAAATAATACAGGAAAAAATTGGAATTAAAAACAAAATGGAATAAATATGAGAACCGAATTAAATACAACGAATGCAAAATTGCTTCCTTTCTTTCAAGGGTTGGATTAAAAAAAGTATTCTATGATAGAGGAAATAAAATAAATAGTAACCATGTGTAGTGGCATTAGGATACCATAAGTATCAAGGAGGTAGTCAGCATCCAAGTATCAGGAAAACAGAAAACCAAAGAAGGTAGCCGGATACCTCCTAAACGGATTTTTAACTAGAAAGATTCACAAGATTCCTTTTTAAATCTTAAGACAATAGTCCGGTTCTGTTTGACTTTGCTTATCTACACGCTAACAAACATTTTCATATTTTTTCACCGTTTTTAATTATTCATTAATGCATTAATTGCCTGTTCAAACTCACGTTTCATTCCGCAGTTGCTTTTTTTCTTACATCTTCTATGAAGCTATTAGCGCTATCTTTCCATTCGTCATAAGATAATCGAGCAGCAAGCAGATAGAAATAAAAAAATTCCTGGAGCATGAAGCCTCCAAAGACGCTATACAAAGAAAACGCACTCGAATCGGAAATTGCAAGCATTTCGGAAATGATAATTTGTTGCTGGGGCAATTTGTTATAGCACGGCAATTACGACCGCTGAATTGTTAGTTACCATCTACCTTCGTGCTTTTTTTTCTCCATCGTTCCCTCCGTGCACATTTTCGCTATATGAACGCAAAAAAGAATGTCAAGGGAATCGGGCTGCATCATTAGATCAATGATAAAATTATTGACTCGTTGCAATGACCAGCAACAAATTCATAATTGTTTTCGTCATTTTTGAATAGCTGCCTTCGAGTGTACGATTCGTAATGATTTCTCGTGCTGATAATGAGTTTTGAGAAATTTGACATTGACAATAGAGTAGGATGGAGTTGTGTGGGGAATTTCGCTGGGTCGGATCGAATCGGCCGAATACTCCGACGAGGAATTAAAAATGCAGACGAGTGTGCGTGGCGAAGAATACGAAAACGAAATGGCAAAAAAGCGAGAACGCCGCCAGGGGGGCACAAGGATGGGACAATCGGCGACAGGATAGGGTAGGGCAGTTCTTCTTCTTGTGGTTTTTTCGATGTTCACGCGCTTGACTTTCGTGCACGGTCTCAGCGAGGTGAAGGACCCCGAATTGTTGTGTGTGGCGAACGACACAAGGTAAACGAGATTGGGGCAGGCAATGGCCGACTCGCGCGGCTTGCGAAAAATAAAAAGCGCTTAAAATGCGCACCGCACTCGGCGCTGGCGTGCGCGAATTAAAACCGAACGTAGTGAACGAAATATGCTTCAAGCACACACATGCCCATAAAGTATATTCCATCTTTGTATGGATTCCACTGCAAATTTAAAACCTTCTACAAATTCCAACTTGGAAACTTTTCAGAAAGTATTTTTCTGGGTATCTATGAACGAGGCACCAAGGGGGATTCATTTTCTGGGAGCGATATTCTGAAATTACTTGGGACAAATTCCAATTTGTATCCGAACAATTACGAATGCATTTCGCCGGGACAAAGAAACGATGAAACGATGGCAGGAACGCCAATGCTCAAATACGCTCAAAAATACGGCCGTTGTGCGCGAATCAAGCAAAGCGAACGAAAAGAAAAACGCCGCAAGAACAGAAGAGCGCGCACGCACGAAACCACGGAATAAAAGCCCTGTTTGCTGGCCGTTGTCCGTCCATTCCTCGAGCGCTTCCAGCGCGTCCAGAAAACGAAACGATGCCAGGCCTCTCAGCGATGGTTCATTTCATTGCGCCGCGGATAAAAATTGAAGTGGTATGCCTCCGAATCGTTCGAATCGCTGCCATCGTTCAGCCGGCATTTCTTCTCTTTTGATGCGCATACAGAGATGCATAATGAAACGCAAAACTTTTCGCCATCAACTCCGAGTTGACCATTGACCATTCTACTTCTTTGGGTCTTCACCAAAACCCCGGCATTTTGATCAACCACCAAGATGCTCTGTGATCGTTCTTCTTGTTGCTGGTTTGGTTTTTGTATATCTATAAGTTAGTTTTTTCTTTTGATTTGCGTTTACATTCGACATACGCTCAATTACCGCCGTCGGTTGGGGCGATCGGCTAAAAATAAATTAAGCCGCTCGCACATGCGCGCTGTGTGCCGCCAGCCGCCGCCTTACATTGTGCGCGACTTCTTCGGCGCAAGTTAAGCTAACTCAAAGTTAAGACGGGACGAAACAAACGATGCGAATGTGAATGAGTGCGGCGCGGCGCGCGGAGAGTTCGACTTGAATGCTGTCAGAATGTTATCGTCGATCGGGCATCTCGTGAGGAATCAACTGTATGCTCGTATGGCAGGTCGGTTTCGTCCACTTCTTTATGATCCTCATCAATGATCTTCAGTGGGGTTTTGGTTTTTTTGTTTTTGTCGAGGTGCACATGCCACATTCCAGGATAATATGAATTTTTTGAATTGTTCAATTTTTTTAGTATATTTTTTTGTCAGAGATTGGAATGGAACGGAATTTTGAAACGATATTCTGATAAGGACTAAACTGCAACAAAATTGGCAACTTAACAAAATCTATCTCTGAGTTCCCAAAATTTCATAGCATAGACTGCATAGACTTTGGAATAAGAAGTGCCCTGCCAAGGATTGCTAAATTGGAAAACTTCTGGAACATGGAATATTTTGGCAAAAAATGTTTAGGAAATGCCAAGGATGGAAAATCACGAAATTTCAATCAATACAAAACGTCATGATGACAATCGAACACAACAAAGCGTCGAAAATGCATTCCATGATAGATACAACGAGATTTTGCACAGGATGAGCGTGGAGCATGACAAATGACAAGCGGTCATTCCGCATGTGCATGTCGAAATGTTCGACAGTCTCAATCGCAGGCGATGCGAGCGGCACGAAAAGCCACGAAAAGAACACCCAGCAAATTGCAGCAGGCAAAAAAATTGATGGCACATTGCATGCGCGCACACCAAAGAGTCAAAGAAACGCAGCCAGGCTACAGAACCTGGCCAGGCCAACAACAGCGGGTCAAAAAAGTGCAATACAACGATGATGGCTGGGCAAAACGAAGAGAAAAAAGGTCACCGACGTCGGTCGGACACGGCAACGAAACCGGCGAAACGAATCGCGCTCCAAGCTCGCGCGCGCGCGCTATTCGGGTTCCAAGTTCGGGACGTATTGTTGTATCCTGCCGCGCGGATCCCCGCAAACCCGCGCGCGTAGAGTTGATTTTTTCCACGGGTGGCCGGGCGGCCGGGCGCGTTCTTTTGAACGCGTTCTGCTTAAATGTGGCCGCGAACGCGAACCGACGAGGCCTTAATGTGCAAGCTGTTGCCGTAGGTTAGTGCGACGACGACGACGACGTCGACGAAGGCCTTGGCCGGGCTATTGACCGTTGTTGCCAAACACGCCGACTTCGAGAGAGAGCCCCCCCGAAAAACAACACAAAAAGGAGTGCGGCGCAAACGGCGCACGTTCGCCTTTTTCGTAGGCAATGCACTCGTTCAAGGACACGGCCGTATCGGCCCGCACGCACTCACCACACAGAAAACCCGCCGACCAACCAACCAACCAACCGACGGACCGGGGGCATCGAGGTTAGGACGGTCGAGCGAACAAACTCTGGCGAACCGATGAACGAATTCTGCGCGCTTTCGAGCCTCTCCCAACTTCAGCAGCAGTTCCAAAGTATAACCACCAAATACCAAACCACTAGAAGTGACTTAAGTCACTTAGACGACATCTTCTTCGTGGTCCTTCATATCCCTAACCCATGTATACAATACCATAACTTATATGGTTCTTTTTCAGCCTTCCGAGAGCAATTTCAGTAAACTTTTATGCACTAAATTAATACGTTTGCGATAACAAGTTGCCAACGAGAAAGTTATTCGAATTGAGATGTTTCAAAGGCTCTCCTCGTCTCCTTGCTCTTCGACTCAATCCTCGTGGTGCTGGTAGAGTAAATGCTTGTTGCTTGGTATTGGTGTGACTCTTGACCGTGGAACGCAACAAGTGTTTGGCCTGATGTATTTGTTATGTTGAACGTCGAGTGTGTTGACCAGAATCGAAATTACGAGAGTGTTCATAGTTCATAGAGGCGAGCCAGACGAGCTTAAACTGGGATGTCAAAGCTAATAGAGGCTGAATTGGGCATTGAACGCAATTGTTAATTATGTAAAATCAGATTTGCAAATCGGATTTTGTCCTTCCAACTAATTTACCAACTTACTTATATCATCTTATACATGAAAAAAAAACATGAAACTGTCAAATAATTTGGTCCTCTCGAAATAATCCGAAAATTACCATAGAAATTTTTCGACTGAGATTTTCGAAAAAAAAAAGGGGATTTGACCTATCAGTACGAAATTTACAATTTAGCTGTTTTTTCTTCGACATTTCTGACATAGATTTGCAATCGGGCATGGTCATAAAATCCGGCTTAATTAGCGCAATGCATTTCGGAAATTTAAGACTGCATCGTGCGCGCAAAATCCCCAAACGGGCCACCGGGCACACACAGAGGTAATTTGCAACTTGGGCCACCAAACCAGCGACTACCATCGGGCACAAGTTGGCGGCCAGAGGGGCGGTGGTAGCTGCCCATACGTTAGCAACGCGATGCGTTGTTGCATTGCGTTGGCGGCGGCGGCGGCGGCATTGGTGGCGGTGGTGCGCCTGAACGCGGACGCGAATTTATTGCCACGGCGAACACGTTTAATCACTCGGCTACGTGCTACTCCTAATTTACACACGCTAAAATTTCATTTTAATTACGCAACCGTCCGCACAAAATTCTACACCACTACATCATCATAATGGGTGGTATTACATCAGCACCAAGAAAATATTGCACGAGGTTGAAGATACAACTTTTGTTATTGTTTTTTTCCAGAATTTCACATGGAGAAAACGTAAAATAGAATATTCTGAAATTAGTGATAATTAGCCGGTTTCGGATCACTATCTCTACTAATACAAATTTACTGGACAAAAAAGTTGTTAAATATTTGAATTAATGTTCTATGAGAGGATAACTAATTATCAATAATGAAAAGCAAGATTGAATACATATATAAAAACAAAATAGGAATGAGAAAAATATAAAAGGAAATTCCCAAGAAGTGAATAAAACAAAATACATAGAACTTGATATAAATTAAACTAATTACTCTTGAAAGTGTAATTAATTTAGTTTTACTTATCTTCTTCTGACTTTATTTGTGTTTGTGTGCAAACAGGAAAATTCATTCGTTGCAGTGGAAGACTGAAGAATGATAAACTTGCATGGCAGTCAGAGGGCAAAAGGGAATGTTAAATAATAGCGAACAATCTATTAAAACAGGAAGAATACGAGTGCGCCTCAAACCGCGACTTCGAAGATATGACATTCACATATCCTGGCGCGTTGAACGAGTCGACCAAAGAAGTACGAACCCAAGAACCGAGTAAAATTCGCGAAGAACTGGATGGAATGTGCGCACGCTTACATTTCATCGGACCCGACCAACAGGCCGGCCGTTTATGAATTATCTATTCCGTCCATCCCGCGTCCTGCGTCCTGCATTAATGAATTTTATTTATTGATGTTATTATAATATAATACGCGCCTGCAATGTGTGCATTTGCATCATCGGCATGCAATATGCAAAACGCCAAAGGATGAAGACCCCGATGCATTCAACTCTGTTGAACTGGTTTAAGCCATTCGAGATGTGTATTCATAAAAGATTTGAATACGTCAAGAGATGCGAATACTCCAGATATTTGAGCGATTTTAAAAATGCATAATTCATTTAAAAATTGAATAAATTATTTACTGGGAGGTTTGTCTCGGGGCGTTTTACAGTTAGTTATTTCTAGGTGACTTAAGTGCTTTTCAAACTGTTTACAAAGATGTTCATTTCTTTTGTATAGTGAATTCATAATTAACAATAAACAATAAAGATTTTGCTTTATAGGATCCCGAAATTCAAACAATAAAATATCTTGAAATTAGTTAGAAATTACCGGTTTTGAATCACTTCTAGGTTGATTCTAAAACCGGCTAATTCTTACTACACTCAAAATTTCTAAAATTTAATTTTTAGACTTAAAATTTATCTATGAAAATAATTTCTCAGATAGAAAGCTGCAGAAAATATGAATAAACTATTAGAAGTAAATAGCATAGTTTTTAATTAATGCGCAAAAAACCACGACGGACGATTTGAAGCGAGCCAACCTAAACACAAAAAATGCGCACGGCCGTAACGAGCGTGTAATTAGTAATGAAAATAATTGCAGACAATTTGCCATATGAGAGATTGGCATTACTATTTCAGTGGCGGCGCGAGTGAGCGATAGGCAAACCAAATGCGAATTATTGGCGCATCGATAAGGCGAGCGATTATTCCCAATAATTATATCAAAACGGCGGAGATAAATGAAATATGCATGATGCGTACGTGCGCACGTGTGTGCCGCTTTGCGCCAAGCGGAACGCAATGCACGTCCCATCATCCATCCAGCATGGCAAAAGATGGCGAACGCGAAGGAAGAAGACGACGATGAAGAAGAAGTGCGCGTTCCATTCGATTATTATTATTGTATTGCTGCTGTCGCGCTGACTGGGGCGAAATGTGTGCGAAACGCAAAACGTTCACATCGCATTTCATTCGCGCTCTCGCTGTTATAATATTCTTTGGCGTTTGGTCTAGGCGTGCGTGCGCAGGTGACACTCACAGGACGCTCTCGCCATTTCGACTGACGGACGGCGGACGCGTCTTCCTCTTCCTTTCTGTATTCAATATGTTTATGTTTGTGGGATGATGAACTTTGCAAAGAGACACAATGTCTAATGTGTTGTCTCATAAACAAAGAAATTAATGCTCGACTGCAAACAGAGTTGGATAATCAATGCTTTAAGATTCCCTGACTACCTTTTTTCTGGATTTGGGATTTTCTGAATATCTAATTTTTTTGGGAGTTACGATTGTTGTATAATTTTTAGCATGGTAAGCAATTATTTTCCATCGGTTCTAGATCAGGATCAATGGATTATGATCCTGATTTAGAATCAGCTGAAAAGTTAGAGATGTCAAACTAAAATTCCAACACTTCCTACCAAAGAACATGTGTCCATTTGTATCTTCCCATTTGCTAATACAAAATATCGTTATCATACCTCTATTATTGTAATTAGCATTAACATAATATTATGCATGACCACTCGGCAGCGATTAGACAATCGTAAATTTTCATTATAAATGGCAGAATGCTAAATGCTGTCAGCTGAGAAGTACTTGCGCGCGCACCTGATCATTAAACCGACTGCATAAGTGAATAAAATTATTTCCACACATAATTGCAAAATGACCCAAGCAACATCATTAAGCTTCATTGATTTCCCGCGCTAACTTTTGTCTCATGAGCTGTCATTTTAATTAAATTTCCAACTTATGGTAGTAGCATCTCAAACATCTCTGTAACTGTAACTATACTTAAGTCACATATGACATCACATCTTTCGATAACAAGACAATGAATGTTAAATTTCAATGTGCCCTTGTCAAAAAAATTAATGTGTCCTTGAACTCAAATATTTGCACATCGTACAATGATAAACGTAATGGACACATAAATCAGCAATAAATTGGCGAAATTAAAGCTTCACGATAGTGTTTCATACGTCGGCCTTATTGAAGCGTCTTGAGACGTATAGGTCGGTGTGAAACTTGGCTCAACTTAAGTAAATATGCCCACTTGTAGTAAGTAGCATCTATAGCATGAATGAATGCATGAATGAAGAGGAATGGCAAAAACAAACAGCACAACAAACGCGAGAAGCGCACACTTGAAGAGGAAGAAATTGCTTGTTTGCGGTGTGTGTAGGTCGAGAAAGAGAAATGGTCGCCACTCATCTCCTACTATCGTTGGATAGCATACATGTAAATTATTACACACGACGTACTTGTTTGAAAACGCATCAAGAAACGTAAATGCAATACAAATAGCGAAATTCTGAGTAATATGTTGATATTCAAGTCGTTGATTATGACCCATCCTTTCATTCATTTCTTCGATGTCTTCTTTGATGTCTTATTACAAAATAAGTTACAATGGACACAAAAAACCATTCGGAATAAATGATATAACAAATTCGTCAAAACTACGGACTTAAACTTGAACCTAGATCCTTTAATGTTTTTAATCTTACTTAAGTAATCGTTTGAGTTGATTACATATGAAAAATTGAAAATTCGCAGAGTGCCTTTCTTGTTCTTACGTAAATTACATGAATTGATTACGTGCGATAATATCAATGCGAGAAACATCGGCCGGCGGCGGCATCGTCGACGCGAGATGATAGTGCGCACGCGCGAATGACTTTTATTGCTCACCTCAAGACATTTGACAGCTCATAAACGCCGGTAACGAGTGGAATAAAAACAATTATTAACAAACGACTACATTATGCACGGTCGTCACTTTATTGCAACAAGTCGCGATGAACGCGCGCGCGCGCGCGAAGAGTTCACTCTTCATTTCCATCGAGTTCAGCGCAAAGTACTGCATCTTCTCGTCAATGCGCGTGCGCGCGCGCCTTATTCACACATCACGCCAATTCTTCAATGCATTTCAATGCGATTTGCGCTGGTGTGTCTCTATTTTCCATTCTGTTGCTGCACAACAAGGCGATTTCGTTCGATTTTATGTGCACCAGCATATTTTCTATTCATCAACAAAGATATGATGATGATTTCTGTCCAGACAACTTTTGATTTGCAACGCCATTCATTTAATTGCAACATTTTCGAGTCCAATTCCTACCATGTATCATTTATTAATTAAAATATTATTAATAATCCGATAGATTAGCACGTTAAGATGACAGAAAACAAGTTGGAGTTTTTGCAATGACAAAAATGACTGGTGACAACTTCGCATGAGATCAAATGATGGCGGCGAACGCAAACCAGCAAATTTTCTCTCAACTCGGATGCATCTAATCGTTCGACTCGCGTCGTGCAACCCGTGTTACAGTTATCCTCACCGTAGCCGGAAAACCGGCAAGACAGAGAGTCGGCTTATACGTAGATTCGCTGGAACAACTTTTTTTTAAGTCGGTTGCAACTTGCGGTTGCCTATTCTACACCCAGCCTTCAAAAATCCTAATTTTGCATTCTTTTTCAACCGACTTTTCGGATTTTTATCATTTAACCTTCAAATGACCTTCGATCAATCAATCAAGTGTATTAGATCATCTCCAGAGATGCTATGAACCCCCAAGTATATTTTTCTGTGAGGAAGGAAGTAATTCAAGAAGTAATTAACCCAATGGTTCTAATTATTTGAGGTGCATCTGTAGAAGTCTTAGTAGATGCGATGGAACGAAACGGATTAAATATAGAACTGTGAGAGAATATATCCATCGCGCATCGCGGCTGTCAGTATATTATGTTGATGATGATTATTATTATTATTATTGCTGATGCCGGCGCTGATGCTGGAGGCCCGTTCAGCCTGCTGGTGAATTGCAATTGTTGCACGTCGTTGAGCTACGATCAAGCAACAGCAGCACCAGAACAAGAAGAAGAGGTCCACACTCACTAACTCACTCAGTCAAGCTAACACTAGATCGGGATATGGACGAAATGTACGAATATATAATCAGCGAGGAGGCTGCGTTTAAATTTACGTTCAACTTGAACTTGATTTCTTTCGGTGCAAGGCGTCGACCGCCAACAACTACTCTTCGTCGTGTTTATGTATGTATATTGCAGCCATTCGCGAACGTGTGTGCATCTGGTTCGTGTAGATGTGGCTCGGTTTTATGAAGATGCGAAAATAGATTCCAAATTTGCATGATGCCTCTCAAAACCTAATTAAAGTTCTCTGACTGTCAAAATGCAAATTGCCCAAATGATTTTAAAAATAACAATTTCAACATTTTTCTGAAGTTGTTTTCATCTTGAATTTGCGAATTTCGGATTACATCATTAAAACGTGTGATGAATTTTGTAACACTCGGAGCATGTAACGTTCGAGTAATGCATTTATTATTGGATTGAATCCAAGTTCATGGTCATTTGTCATGTGAATGTCAAATGTCGCATTGGTGCATCAGCAGAGTACATGAAGTAATAACAATTTCAATTTTCCCTGCATTGAGCGCGTATTTTATTTGATTTTACGCACGAATTGCGAGCATTGACGTTGTTTTTCCGCAAAGCTGTTGTTATTCGATAAACAAAAGTGACTTAAGTCACGATGAAAGTGGAAACATTCGGAGTCCCATAGTTTTTCAGACAATTTTCAATTAAGTCTTAACTGACTTTTTCAATCAATACTCAAGTCAAACGAGTAAAAATATAAAAAAATATAAAGGTACTTACATTTTGTCTGGCAGAATCTCCAAATTTCTGTAATCAAAGAAAATTGATGTTAATACATTTAAATTTTATGGTAAGTTAATCTTAGCATCAAGGTTTCAAAGGGGATTCCCCAAGAAGGGTTTTTTGGCAGGCCCAAAAAGTGTTAAATTGTAAAAGTCCAGCAAGGCCCAAAATGGGCTAAGGGGTACAATGTGAGGTTCCAATGTGACCTAAACTCCTACTTATTGCTCCTAGCCCATTTTGGGCAACTTTGAGCCTAAAAGCGAAGCCCTCTATAGAATTTCGCAGAGGATGTCAAAGTTTTATGGAGTTTACTGTACTTTTTGTCCACGAAGTAGACGAAATTAAGCGTGTATAACATCAACGTGCATATTACATGTGCGTGCGCGTACAAAATGCGGCGGACGTACACATGGGGCCAGGTTAATGACCCACTCAACAGTCGGTTGCTTGGGATAGGACAGTGTACTATAGATTTTATGAAAAAAAAAGAACGAACCAACGAACGCAGCACTGGTTCGTATACATCGACAGGGAACCAGACATTTGTACGTGCAGGAAGAAGCAGACGAGCAGAAAAACGAAAGGAAGAGACAGACAGCAGATAAAGTGAATAAAAACTGAACCCACAAACGTGTCATATTCATACACCAATTCCTTCCAAAGTTGGGATATCTTTCAGTCACATTTAGATCCTCTGGTTTTTAGAATTTCTATGGTAACGAAAATCTGAGCAGATCTATCTACAGTACCCATAGTACCTTACTATGCTCTACTGTACCCTACTGTCTGAAGTTCCAAGTGGGACCTTTTTGGGTTTCTCTGGACAAAGTCTAAAACATTGGGCAACACCTTTCAGAAAATTACAATTTTGTCCACCTATAGCATCAACGGATACCATGGTTATAGGTGCCTTCAAACTTTATAAGAACCACATACACAATGTGCAAGTTGGTTGGTTACCTTTGAATAACCAAACTGTAGTGAAACCAAAGTTTGCAGCACGCATGCCATCGTTGGTTCTGCGGTGCTGCCCGCACGGGGCTTTCTTTCTGTTCTGTCTTTCATGCCCCGTCATCAATCGCGCCATTCGGTGCGGGCTGCAACATATGCACATGCATTTTTCCGGCCAACAATACCGCGAATGCAATGCAATGCCTCTCGTCTCGTCATTACAAAATATGCATTCAAATTCTATTGTGGCCGCGTGCAATGTGCGCCATTATTCTGGATGCGTGCGTTCGTGTTGCGTTTTTAATGACAGCAAGGATGAATACGTCGATGGTCCTCAATGGGCTTGGTATTGCTGCTATGATGGACCCATGATAAAATACCAAGAAGACTGCAAAATTACCTTCAAATTTTGAGTTGAATTCTGAATCAACTTTTTGAAATATGGTCGAATGAATAATTTATCTACAATCCAACCCACAGGAGGATAGTTGGAAGGAGACTTCACCCCGGGATAAACAGGAAAAATGTTTCGCACTACTTTTCCAGTACCGGTACCAGTTAAATTTAAGTACAAGAGCCCTCACATGCGCCATAAATATGAACGTTTCTCGTTCGCATTGTATTCGCATGTCCTCAAACGCAGGACTAGGCAAACAGCCGAAGCCGCCCCCAAGAAAATTCTACGCGGATAATGACGACAAACATACGCAACGCGTGCGTTTACGTTGGATTCATGCACCCAACGTCAACCGCCTTCCTTCTGTATACACGAATTCAAATAAATAAATAAACAACCAGCAGGGTGGCCGTACATGCATGCATGCATCCCATCCAGCAGCAGCAGGAAAAAACTTTTCGAAATATCAGAAAAGCGAACCGAACGAACCAGGGGGGAGAAGGAAATGCGCGCACGCATCAACAGCGGGAAAAACTCGCACAAGGAAAAGCGAGGAAATGCAAACGGGAACGCACCGCGATCGTGGGGAACGCACAGCGCGCGCGGTTCTTCGGAACGAATGAGCGCGGACAAACGAAGGGTTTCCCGTAAAATGGGGCTGCGGGAAAGTTGGTGCACACATGCATCCGTACGCACGCACATGTGGGACGGATGGGTGCGAATGTGTGCAAGGCAAAGGGTGAACGAACTGCAACCATCCCCGAAACACACTCGTGAGGTCAATAGCCTCCTCTCGTATTTCAACCGGTTTTCGCACTGTTTACTTCGACGATAAGGTGGGCTGTGTCCCCTTTTCGCGCGCGTCTAGTTTCAGTTTTCAGGAGGTTTTTTTTAGTTTGCTTGGTGGTATTTTTCGTCGTTAATTTGTTTCGAGTTACATTACTTCGGCCAAATACAGGTAACTCCCGTTTTCCACACATGTTTCCTAGCCCAAACCCTGAATCTGAAAGGTCAGATATCAGGGACCTTCTAAAAGAGTAGCTTTTAGGTTCTAGAAAATTGTTTCAGAAATTATGGGTTCATATAAACTTTAAGTGGTCCCAAGTTAAATATTCTCTTCTGGAACCCTTCTTTAAGNGTTAAGAACCCCCTATCCACATGTTTCCTACCTCAAACCCTGGAGTCTTACAGGTCAGATATAAGGAACCCTTCAAAAACAGAACCAAGATTTTAGATTCTAGAAAATTTAATTTGAAAAAACGAAAATTTAAGTGGTTCCAGAGTGAATTATTCTAGGGTCACCTCTTTAGAACCCTTTTTTCTAAACTTCAAAGTTGATCAAAATTGATTTCCTATTATGAGTCAGTATCTCAAGTCTTCAAGACAATAGGAACTGAAATAGAACCAAGAAAGGGTCAACTCTTTCAAATTTCTTTTGACTAACTTAAGTACCCTTGGGAAAATTGAATAATTGAGGTCGAAGAATTTTATTGATTGAAAAGAGTTACCCGGATATTTCCCCCTTTTGCACACTACATCGATTAGAGGCCAATGTTTAGTAATGGGTCAACTAACTAAAAAGCACCGACATTTTCCAGGCTGCATTCAACCAATCCAGCTGAGCGGAGGGCATGGAAAAGGAAATGATCCTTATGCTCCAATACCGCGCGCTAATCATTTCCCGGGCAAACCATCATCGCCCAGTCGAACCTTCCGCCATCAACTAACGATGGCCCCCAACTGAAATGCATCGTGCAGAACTACATATTGTGGTTGAATGAGCCCATCGCGGGTGGTATGTCCACCACCCGCACCCAACATGGAAAAAGGCCAACAATCAATGAGCGTACATAATGAGCAAGCAAACTGCACCGGGTACTCGCATCAGTCGCATCCATCCATCTATCTATAACCACCCCCAACCCCGAATGCAACCACCCACCTCCACAACCCACAGTCAGAAGGATATTCGCAACAGTTTGATTCCGATGGAAAAACGAGGATAATGAGTGTGGAACACGGTTCTAGTACCCTCGAGGTTCAGAGAGGTATGGTACGACCACGTGACCATCACATTGGGTCATGACAACCACCAGCGAAGTAAATTTAGAACAAACGCGATGCTGCAAGGTTTCGATGCGATTTCTTGTGGTCGAGTGACCCTCAATACCAAACCGGAGGAATGGAGGAATGGATGGATTTCGCATCGCCTGCCCTCAGGTGCATCAAGTCCGGAAATAAAATCTGTGACATAACCGAGTGTGCAGCGCCATTAGGGACGTGCACATCCTAACCTAAATGCACACATCTTGTGTCCTTACGCTTTTCGCTCGAATCATCTGGATGATTACGACAGGTTGCCTACCTGCCCGCCGACCAACTTCCGCTCTAATAATGACAACCCTCCACACATGCGGCAAGCATTTTCTTTGATTTCGCCCAACAAACGCCTTTATTTTAATGAAAAGCCACGCAGTTTGTGAGTTGTTGTTGTTTCGCTCAAAGCGCGCAGCGCGCTTTTTTCCTATGAGTGCGCTTTTCGCTTGCTTTTTGCCATGTATGGAAAATGCGCGGCCGGGGGAAAATGATGGGATATGATGGATTGCATCGCGTTGCGAGATGATATATTCCATCATAGCGTGGGTTTGTAACGAACGCACTTCTGGGATTTTTTCATACGCACCAAACATTGATGCGTGTGCATCAAAGGCGCAAAACTGTTTTTGCTGAATGCAGAAAAAACTGAAATACATGTACAACTTGAAATTTGTAGAGAAATTCAAATTTTCAAAGTATCCATCAATTCAATTCCTATAACATTTCTAATGAATAGTAATTATCGATGAAAATCTCTACTTTCATTAAAAGCGCAGAATGTCATTTAATTAGCAGTGTATTGATCGGGGGCTGGGAGGGGGTGCTCGCAGAAATTATATAAGATAGTCGTTAGTCATGTTATAACGCCTAAGATTCAGAACGCGGGGGCGGCTGTTATGCGATGCTCGACGCGATTGCCAGCCTCGTGATTTGCCCTCGTTGTGTTGTTCTTGTATTAAGGCTGTGCAATGGAATGCCCACATTTCGCTGCTTTGTACGTCTGCAGAAGCTCTGTGGAATGATGATTATTCAATGCATCCCTGCGAGTTAGTTTTGCATTCTGCACTCGAACGTTTGTGTTCGCATCTAACCTGCAGCAAAATGCCGCCCCCTCTCATATATTTGATCCTTATTACATTGCATCTGATTTGTTTTCGTCGCGTTGTTTGATAATACTTTCAACGTGCAAATGTTTGTGTCATTTCCTCGAGATTCACGTAATCTTATTCGTCAAATTTTATGTTATTTATTCACTAGAGGTTTTTTAATTAATTAAGACGAAGCAGGCAGGAAAAGATGAAAAACGACCAGGTAAATATTTTCATCTTTTTGAAATATGAATATTATCCAGAAACAAAATAAGTGATCTACCTTTTATTTTACCATTGACTAAAATTTCATAATAGAATTTCAGATAACAAATTTTTCTTTTAAAATTTCTTACATCATTGTATCAACTCTTCTCTGATCAAGAAGTTAATTGAGAACTGAAATTTTCAAATATAGAAAATACGGAAAAATGAATATTTTAAAAAATGAAATTCCAGGTACCAAAAATATTTGAAGAACCTTTGACCTTTATCAACATCTTTCCTATTTCTTCCTGAATAAGAAAGATGAAATAACTTTATCAAAGAGCTGATTGAAGATTGCAATTTACCAATTATGAAGAAAAAGTAACCTGAAAGTATTTTCTCAATTTCTTTAGTATTGCAATCACTAAAAATTTGTGCATTCCAAGTAAATATAAAAATTTGCGAAGCATAACGAGAAATGATAATTAAATAAATTAGCAATTAAATCGACGATTATTGTTGTTTTTTTCTAATATGATGGACGTTGCCGGTAGCCAACAGACCAGCGAGTAAGGTGTGTCAGAATAGACCACACCAATAACTAAATTGATTGGAATTTCGTAAGATATTACCTTCGATCGAATCGCAAACCGAACGAACGAACGAAACGCGCACGTCAAGGTTTTCTAATGGTTTTTCGCGTGCATAAAAGACCCGCAACGCGAACGAACGAGAGAGGGAGCAACGCAGATAAAGTCTGACAAGAAAATTTATAATTGCAACGACGCGGCGAATAATTTTCAACGCGATTAAGCGAGCGACACCAAGGCCGGGGCATGCTGGAATATTTTGTGTCTAACCGAGACGAACATTTGCAATTTGCAAATTGCAGTCATTCTCTTTTTACTATTTCTGTGTGTGTGTTCCACCTGCCTCTTTTGTCCCTGCTGCCACACAAACACACACTCAGAAATTGTTAGTATCTGTTTAATTATTTTTTCAACAAATTATATTAGCGTTTTGTGGATTTGATTGGTCGGATTCGATATTTTATTGTTTTCGATTGTACGCGTGGATTTTAATTGAAATTGCACACTTTTTGCGTTTTGCAAATGTTTATATTTAGCCGTAATTTGTATGGCATTGATGCGGTGCAAAAAAAAACGACGATGTTTACTAACAAAAATGCGTGGAAAAGTACTTTTGATTGAGTTTCATAAATGCTTTGACGTCAATAAAGATTCTTACGAGGTCTATTTTAAAACTTGTTGAAATGAAAGTTTTTTTCTCAATCGCATCAAAATGAATAAATAGAATTACGAATATAATTGGTTTTTGATGCTTCTTCTTTCTTTTTGGTGGAACGGTTTTTTATATATATCTAGTTGGAAATTAATTATGAGAATGAGATAATGAAAAAAGGCCATGAAACGTAATAAAAATGCAAACGAAAAACTATCGCACAACAAGGAAGTAAGTCTTTCATGACACGTTCGACATTGAGGCGCAAATTCTTTGTCTTCAATGCGCTTTAAATTATCGTTACGCTCGTTCTATCTTTCGTTTCGTTTCGATTCTGGTTGGCTTGCTGTTATGCGCACTTGTCTCCATTGCCTTGCTTGCCAATCGCGTTGTTTTCCAATAATAAATTACAAGGCATGAAGGTAGGTCCAGGCAATTGCGTAAATAAATGAATAAATTTACATTTTTTCCCATTTGTCTACGATAATTAGTTTCTAATAAGGCACCAATCTTATGCGGATTATGATAATAGATGTCAATCGCTCTTTTTGTAACAAGACTTCTTTTTTGAATTTTTAATTATAATTCAATAAATCAACTCGTAAAACCCATTTATACATTTACCCATTTTTGTAGTGTACTTTCATTACATTCAAAAAAAAAATCATGGTGACAATTCAATATAAAAACAACAAGTTGAAAAAATTGCAAAGATGCAAAAAATTATGTTAGGAAACCCACATAAAAATTTGTTATAATTAGTTTTCTTCCTTCACCATCAAAGTTCATATCACCCGAATGTTGTTTTATCCCATTTACTTCCATTTTTGTTTCTTCCTATTACCGAACTTGACGCTATAACGAAACTTGCATGTTTAAACTTTAATCTTGATCAAATATTACACCAGTTTTCTATCTTTATTCCAGGGAAACCAGGATATTTATAATATTTACTCTGAGGATATTATACAGACTGTTCTAAATATCAAAATTGATCAAGGAAATTAAAAATTAAAACTACACCTCAACAAATTCTAAGATCCAAAATCAAATTTTCAATAAATATTGGCAAGTGAAACAAAACAAAATTTTAAGTTAAGTTCAATTTGAAAATGTAATTCCAGAAATTTGAAATTATTGTATAACTTTTATTTAAGGACGAAATAAATTGAAAAATAAGCAATTTACATTACATGAAAATTCCTTCAAAACTAATATTAAGTTGAGACGAAAACATCCCTATATATCCCTCTATAAACCATGGGGGCGGTTATCCAAATAAAATGAAAACAAAAAAAACTTATTTAGTTCGGAAACGAGCGAAAAAGAATTGCGAAAAAGTCATGTAACTACGATCGAGAAGGCAATGCAACAACGTGTACCGAGAAAGAGGAAACAACTTGTAAGATGCCCTCATGCCACCCCCAACCAAGCCGGGAAAATACTATTAGAGTCACGTATAAGAAGCACGAAAATAATAAAAAAGAGAGAACGCAGAGTAAAACTGGAAGAAACGAATACAAGGCGGAAAAAACACGGTGAAAAATATGCAATGACTCCCAGTTTGCCGCCCCCGCCCGCACAAACACCGAAGGAACGGACTGAGACACATCCAGGATTCCTTCCGGAAACCCTACATTAACTAACAACCCCAAGCATGAATGCAACACAGCCATTTTATGCGCCGCATAAGAAGAGATGGGGGCGGCAGCAAATATAAAAATATATTATATTTATAAACGTATTCAACAACAATCGACCTATCAAAAAAATGAAGAAAATAGTTTGATTTTAAAACCCAATCGTGAAAATATAATGTTTTGGGGGATTTTTTTTTGAAATTTGGGGTGGTTTATGTCGATGATAGGTGAATTTTATTCCGGGGATTTACAAAAAATTTAGGGGAACACCCGGTCTGGATTTTAGGTGCGCTTGTTAGTCCTCCTCTCTTTTGCGTGGAATATCAAAATTAATGCACGTATTTTATTTAGACGAAAACCGTTGGGAAATTAAACTTTTCCATGATGCACCGTGCACATTTTGCAGCACGCGGAGGCGGCTGATGCCCACCCACCCCCCTCTTGCCGCCCACTCGCCTTAGCTTGTACGATGTGCACCGGAAAAATATGAACGCAGGCGCGTTGCATATATTTGTGTCTTCTTCCCGGGCAGTTTCCGCATCGGGGTTTTTCCTTTTTTTTCTGTCGTTGCTCTGCGCTCTTCGGAAAGACAAATTATGCACCTCCCGGGGGCGGCGGTGGGCGGCCGACCGCGCCACCCAAGGTAAAGTATTTAAATGCATTTTGCAATAATACGCGAGATGGACTCTCGTGCGTCAATTCCGCACGTTGGAGGCTTTCAAGCCAATTAGCTCGTAAAAATTTCGCGTACAAATAATTAGAAATTTAATTAATGCGCTAATTAGGGCGCTTATCATGCGGATATATGTATGTAGAGTACATTGAATTTTTATGGTAAAAACTATCGAAATAAATGCGCAATTAAAAACTCGAACAATATAAGAAAGATATTCGCGAAACGAAACGACATGAATGCGGCACGCAAATTGATGCTTTCATGGTTTCTTCGGCCGCCTGTTGCTGACGTTTTCTAAAATACATTTTCTATATCAGCGGGACTCCTTCCCATCCACACGGCTTGCTTGGTGCTCGTGGCATTCACCACGAAATTGCTATGCGCGAAATAAAATGCAAGCAGGCAGCTGGCTGTTCTGTGCTGTGTGCATGTTTGTGTGTATTTTGCGCGTCAAAATCGCATTCGAATCGCGCTGCGTTGAAAAAATCATTGACGAAAAGAGCCTTGATTTGTTGTATGTATGGCGCTCCTCCAGGTTCGTGCTATCCACGGATATATGTTTGATATGGTCGCATCCGTTCGATGAGCACCAATCAAACCGGAAAGTTTTAATTGACGAACGAATAGAGCTCGCGCGCGCGCATTATTTTATTTGCAATTAGAAATTTATAACATTATTACACATATCTAATACCTCCAATGTTTCAGTCATTTATTTACATGTACATGTGACTGCTGATTGGTTTCGTTGTAGGAATGTTGTTGGTCTAATGTGATTTCTGTTATCGTAGATCAGCAATCCGTAATTAAGTAAGCAATCAAAATGTACAACTTGTACTAATATTGAGAATAGTCGGTTGATTTTAGAAAATTTTATGCCTCGCTTCGCTATAAGTGAATCGTTTGATCATAAAATCAGAAAACGTAAAAGTTGGTTTTTATACCCTCGGGTGGTAAAACGTACTATTCATAAAATAATTTTAAAACGGTCGAATTTGTCCGGATTTACTGGAATTTGATTCACTTCCAAGAATACTAAACCATGAAGGTGATAATTGTCTGAACATAAATTGTATGATTTGAGAATTTTATTGAGATGACAAGTTTGTACCTATTCTTCAATTTTAATCTCCAATTAAAAAAGACAAAGGCAAATTTGAATAAAGTCAATTAGTTATTTACATAGTAATAAATTGTAAATGCAAATAATTATAAATAAATTTCATATAGAAAATTTCGCATGCAGAAAAATAACGGTGGCATTAGGAATACGATGGAGCGCCTCAAGGTAACGCACATGTGAATGCAATTGCGTTACATTGTAAACGGAGAGATTAATATTTCATTGTGTTTCCAATTATTCAAAGATTTTTTTCGTTCGTTTCGTTGAGTTTCGCATACAATAAATATTCAAGCAAACCGCAAAACAGCGACCTTATTGATGACCTTATTACTAAGTTGCTGAATCAATACATTTCAAAGAAGTTGGCGATGCTTCTTAAGGTAAATGAAAAAAACATCTTCTAAATAAATTGGAACGGTTTAAAAATTAATCAATAGACAAAATTTCAAATTCTCCTCACTCGTGTAAAATTTTTCAATCTTGGAAATTTGGATGTTTCAAATGACGTTTACCATATTTTGACGGAAAAATAACATTGGTCATAATCCCAAATTTGTGCGAGACTCAGAAACACCCGAACTTGAAAAATGGGGTCCTGAAAATGCAATATTTTCGTTTTTTTTTCGCTCTTTAACTGCGTATAACTTTTAAACGGTTGGACCAATTAAACTAAAGTTAGAACCAAATTGTATGTCTTGATGGGCACTTTCCAAAAATCTATGGGTTCATGCCCTTTTGGTCATGGGGAGAGCAGAAATCGCGTTCAAAGAAAAAAATTGAAAAAAAAGTTTGTAGCGAAAAAATCGATAAGGATTTACTAAAATCGTTCGAGTTTTCAAAAATTTTCATATCTCCGGAACTAATGAACCGATTTGGATGATTCAAAGGGCATTAATAGTATTTTGACAAAAAAATAACATTGGTCATGGTCCCGAGACCCTGCGATGACCGGAAATACCCGAACCACAACAATGGGGTCCTAAAAATGCAAAATTTTCGTTTTTTTTTCGCTCTTTAACTGCGTATACCTTTTAAACGGATGGACCAATTAAACTAAAGTTGGAACCAAATTGTAGATCTTGATAAGCACTTTCCAAAAATGTATTGGTTTATGCCCTTTTGGCCATGGGGAGAACAGAAATCGCGTTCGAAGAAAAAATTTGGAAAAAAAGTTTGTAGCGAAAAAAACGATACGAAATTCTTAAAATCGCTCCAGTTTTTAAAAATTTTCATATCTCCGGAACTAATGGACCGATTTGGATGATTCAAAGGGCATTAATAGTATTTTGACGAAAAAATAACACTGGTCATGGTCCCGAAACCCTGCGGTAACTGGAAATACCCGAACCAGAAAAATGGGGTCCTAAAAATGCAAAATTTTCGCTTTTTTTCTGCTCTTTAACTGCGTATAACTTTTAAACGATTCGACCAATTAAACTAAAGTTAGAACCAAATTATAGGTCTTGATGAATACTTTCCAAAAATGTATGGGTTTATGCCCTTCTGGGCATAGGGAGACCGGAAATCGCTTTCGAAGAAAAAAATTGAAAAAAAAGTTTGTAGCGATAAAAACGATATGAAATTCTTAAAATCGCTCGGGTTTTCAAAAATTTTCATATCTCCGGAACTACTGGACCGATTTGGATGATTCAAATGGCATTTATAGTATTTTGACAAAAAAATAACTTTGGTCATGGTCCCGAATCTGTACGGAATTCAGAAATACCCGAACTTGAAAAGTGGGGTCCTAAAAATGCAAAATTTTCGCTTTTTTTCGCGTCTTTAACAGCGTATAACTTTTGAACCGTTGGACCAATTAAACTAAAGTTAGAACCAAATTGTGGGTTTTGGTGAGCATTTTCCAAAAATCTATAGTTTCATGCCCTTTTGGCCGGTGGGTGCGCAGAAATCGCATTCGAAGAGAAAAATTGAAAAAAAAGTTTGTAGTGATAAAAACGATATGAAATTCTTAAAATCGCTCGAGTTTTCAAAAATTTTCATATCTCCGGAACTAATGGACCGATTTGGATGATTCAAACGGCATTTACAGAATTTTGACGAAAAAATAACATTGGTCATGGTCCCGAATCTGTACGGGATTCAGAAATACCCGAACTTGAAAACTGCAAAATTTCTATTATGAAATTACTGTCACAAAATCTGCAATATTTTCGCATGGATCTTTCTTGATAGTCATAGGACATCTCAACATTGCGATGATTCACCACACAAACGAAAAACTGAATTATTTGCAGTCTTTCCACCCTGTCTGTCTGTAAGTCTGAGATCTCCTAGTTGAATGCGTGTTGAATGCTGAATATTTTTAAATGCGCCATCGACGCATCGCATTCAAATGAGCCTTCTTCTTATCCTTCTTCTTCTTCTTCTTCTGCCTTTTGGTGTTGACGGGCATCTAATTGTAAGTCATGCTCGTACACTACGCACTCATCCTACACACTACATACTATCCAAGTTGGAACGAACCAGACGCGTAGACTGCATGCAAACTGCGATTTCCGTTCGCGTTCCCGATTCATTCCCGGCCGATCGCAGAAGGACAAAGTGCAGACGTCTATTGCTCGGGACGACAGATTTATGTGTTTATCGAAAATACACCGCGAACATGCCGAACGCGTTCGAGCCATCCGATTCGAAAACATTGAACATTAACAACGAGGAACATATGTAAACAAATAATTGGTCGGTTATTTAAAATGTTGATGATATGTGCAGACGATTTACATTTGTCCGCATATCAAGCTACAGTCGAAACTCAATAATTTACCCTGAAAAAGATTACCCAGAAAAAATACAAGAATTGTTATCTGGGAGGATGTAAAATTTAATTAAAGAAAAATAAATGGGAAATTAATTAGTAATGGGATGTCATGGATAAAATAGGGGATATTTTTGGGGTGGTAACTTGATCAAAAACACTTCATTTCGACCACTCACTCACTAGATCCATTCAAATGATAATCGAAACCAACAACAAGTGTTCAACTCTCTGGAATTGAAGAACTTTCAGAATGTTCCCGCAGACCCTTCAGAAACAACTGTTCTCGATTCATACTGTATGCTAGCACTACACTTGCGTGGACTAGTTAGTGCTAGACGTGAAGTTAATTAATAAAATTAAGTTATCAAAATCGATGCTAGAATTTCCCCTTCAGACTTTCTTGGTTATAACATAAATCCCCCTTTTTTTCGACAATTCCATTCCATTTTCCCCCAATATTTATTACCCACACTGAATACTAAACACCCCATAGTTTCATTGTTTCAAAAAAAACTTTATTTGTTTATAAATTTGAATTTCAAAACAAGTAGCGACATCTGGAAGTTGAAATTTGAAAATTAATTTCCAAACAATTTTTGATATTTTTCATCATTTCTGCTTGTTTTAACCATACGACATGTTCGTTTTGGGGTTGTAGAAACACTGAGTGTGTCTACAATGGCAGCCATCCCTGTTTTCTGAGTGTGCAGAAGAGGCATAAACGCATAAAAGCATTACACGCTCTTATTTTTGTTATGCACGCGAATACGAATTGAATGCGAATGCGAAACTTGCACGAAGGGAAATTTCGCATGGGGTGAACACCTCGATGGTGGTGTTGGTGGTGTTGGTGATGGTGGTTCTGGCGAAGAAATGGGGCCTGTCACTCATCGCTCCTTGGAGGATCAAAAACCCGGTTTGCATCTCAATGTGCTGCTTTTGTATTGCACCCATCCTGGCAAACCACCCCTCGCAGAAAACATGCAGAATATTCGCGCAAACCGCCCTTCGAAATGTTCTTGGAGGCGACGCCAAGCGACAACAATGCACGTTTAATCGTATTCGAGTGTTTGAGTGCTTCAAATAGTGATAAGCAATTGACACAAAGAGTTGCGTGCGAATTTGTTTGGAAGTTTTCGTGAAATTGCGAATTTCATACTGCTAGCGACATCTAGCGGGATTTACGGAACTAAAACTTGCTGAAATTCAAAATTTTCAAAAATATGATTTTCTCAGCTTTGGAAAGTCGTAGAAACATCAAATAGGTTTCTAATTATTTGTATTTTATTACTTTATCATGTAATTAAAGTTTCTAACAGAAAATATCAAAAGCGAACATGGGAAATCTATTTTTTCTCATTAATTACAACTTTCCGAAAATAATTGGACTGAAAATTGTTGTTGTTGCAACTTTATGAGAAGCATGTTGGTTGTTTCATTCACATCTGCTCTGGAATTTCACGGAACATAAATAAATTTGTTTCTGGAAGAGTTTGTGTGCGCCCCATACAAGAGAAAAGAGAAAATTCGGCCATCAATCATCACAAGAACGTCATCCATCTCGTTTATAAAACTGGCAAAGAAGTGATCGAAAACCAACCAGAGGAAGAAATGGTGAAGATGATGGTAGAAAAAAAAATTGCCTCAAATGCAACTGAAATTTTCTTCAGGTTCAAAGAATTTGTGCCATCTGAAGATGTTTTCGTTTTCAATTGCGAAAATAAACACCAAATCCATCATGATCAACCAACATACATGTCTTTCTAATATTGTACATGTGGAAGATTTCTGGTAATGGATCGATCACCAAAAGACTGTGATCGATTTTCTTGTTTTGTACAATTTTATTTCTTGGAATTTTTATTTAGAGTGATTCCAATCGATTTTCCAACAATTTTCGGCAAAAATGCGGAATGGAAGATCTCCGAACGTGAATTCGCAACATGGTTATTTATAACCCGGTTGATAGATTGCAAATTTCGCGGAAGGAATGAACGAAATGGCCTCTATTCGCTGTTTGCAGCGCAAGGCATGCGATCATTTTTCGTCCAAATGGCTTTCGCAAATGCGTTCCTCTTCGCATCCAGGATTGCGACCGACATCTCTTGAATAGCATCATGCCCCATCTTTGGCAGCAGGTAAGGCAAGAAAAACGCGGATGCCAAGGAGGATATCCTTCGATTACTGCGAAGTTGCGTTCGCAAACGGGAAGTTATCTTTTTTCACCGGAAGTTTCTCGCCTTGAATTTGGGGCATGCATACAGGTCGTTTGCTCGTAAATTCCCAACTTTTCAACAGAGGAAAATTGGGAATTTAAATAAAATATAGAGGGAATGTTTAGTTGGAAAAATAATTTCTTGAAAATAAAGGAAGTTTATTTGAAATTTTTCAAGATTTTTATTTTGAAGACTGCTGATTCAAATTTCGCTTAAGAAAATCAAAAATATCTTAGACTAATAAATACGTGCATTATCTCTCTATTTAATGCATTTTTTAGATTCTTCTTATCTTTTATCAATTTAAAATTATAAGTAATTGAAATAATCAGAATTTCACTATGATGTTGAAAATATAATTTAGCAATTTTGATTTTTAGACGACAATCAAAGGATTTTTCCATTTGAAAAATCATATTATCTTGCATCATTAGATACTTTTATAATCACCCTTCATATCACTTTTTGAAAATTCCAAATATCTCTTATAATTTTGAAGATATGACAATTTGAAAAATTCCTGATTTTCAATAAGTTGAAAAAACTATACCAAACTAAACGTTTTATAAATTCTGATATTTTATCCCCTGTTGAAAATTTCCAAAGAAAACACTTAATGTGTTTACCGGATGTGAATTTAGTGCATATTTTGCAAGGATTTTCCTGTGGCATTGGCGCCAAACTGGCTTCGCAAATAAAATTTATTCGCGAACGACTCATTCATTACACATTTCCTTATTATCTTCGACGCTCACTCGTTCGCCGTTTTTATGGAAATTTTATGGAAACAAGTGGAAACACTATCGCGTAAAATAAGTCTCAAAGAAGAAGAGACGCGATTACTGTAAATAATGAAACTGTGAGTGAGCAAATCGTGGAGCAAAATGAGGAAAGTTTCCTTTTTATTCGATCAGTCCAGACGAATCCAATAAATACGACCGGAAACGGTATTATTAATGGCTGTATACGTGGAGGGGCTAATAACGGAAATTCATTTACATATTAGTCTAGACTAGACATTCAAATCGATAAAAAAATTTAAGGGTTTTATCTTTTTGGAATCACAAGTTTTTATTCGTATTGAAATTTTTGAGTTGTAATAATTTGTTTATTATATTGTAATTACAACAATAATTAAATAAGAGGAATGAAATTTATAGATGCATTAGCTGATTAAATTATCTTTTATTTGATGTCTCACATTATAAATTCTAAAGATTTGAAATATGTTTTTTTGATATTCCAAAATGCGGAATTAACCTGGTAAATGAACATTGATTTTTTAATGTAATTCTTTATGGAATTATTTATAAACTTTCTGATGAAATAGATTATCATTAAGGATGTTTATAGTTGATTAAATTTTCTAATAATTGATGTATAATACAATTAAATAACCATATTTTAAATATAAGTTATTAATAGTTAAACATTGAACTTAAATTTTCAAAAAAAATTATAACGTGATTAAACATCACGTTACTTCTTTGTTTATAAAATTTGCATTATTTAATGAATATAATCAATTTTACTACAGTTTATAGCTTATTATATTCTCTTTCAAACGACGAATAATTTGATAAATTTTGGGAATTTTAAACTAGACTTCTTAAAGTTTAAAAACTCTTCTGAATTAGAACTTACATTCATTTTTCAAAGCAATATTTTACAATAAAACTTATAAAATTGTATTTGTCTGTTACAGGAAAGTATTGTCAAAGTAATTTATAGTTAATTAAATTTCCCATTCATTGATCTGTAACATAATTAAGTTACCAAACTTTATATTTAAATTTTTATTGGTTAAAAATTGTACTCAAATTTCTTAAAAAATGATAACGTGATTAAACATCACCTTACATTTTTGTTTATACAAGTTTTATTATTTAGTGGATATAAACAATTTTATCAATATTTGTAGCTGATGAAATTCTCTTTCAAATGAGTAACAACAAAATATAGTTGGGTTATTTGAAAAATGAGTTTTCAGAGTTCAAAATTGAAATTAACATTCATGATGAATTTCATATATTTTATGCATTATATTTTAGATTTCCAGTAAAGTTTATGTTTTTTCAAGAATAAATCTTTGAGTATCTTGGAAAATTTGATGTTAAGAACTCTTATCTCAAAATACTCAGATGAAAATCTTAGATATCTTCATCAACTGAAGCATTGTCCATTCCCTCTTTCATTCCTCCTTCATGCAGAAATCCTCTTCGTCAATGCCAACGCTGAAAATTAGTCCTTTCAGTAATGAAAATGAAAAATCGCATGACATACGTGATGACACTGAAGATCTAGCTCAGTCTAGTGCCCATCTTCAAAGAACCTCCGAAGAAGATGCTTACAAAGAAGAGCAAGAGGTGCGCGAACAAAAACGCGTGTGATCCGTTTGAAAAATCCGTTTGACAAAATCACGCAGGACTCATTCTTTGGCGTCCCTGTTTTCGCACAGGAACGAATCGGCCGCCCCCGACGCATTACACACTCGACGCGTTCGCGGAATGAAAGCCCTGAAGAGGGCTTTTTAAGTGGCTCACTTTGGCGGAGGCGCCGCGCAAAGTTCAAAGGCTTTCGCGGATGGAAAAAATATATGTATGCAATTCAACCGCCTCCGCGGAGACTGCGTATTATTGGCATTGAGATTTCTGCCCGCTCTTCTTCTTCTTCTTCTTTTTCTTCTTCTCCGGCTGCCGCCATCGCTCGACGCAATAATAATGTACAGTCGTGGGGGCGGTTGTACAAAGAGGGGTGGTTGCCACCCCCCGTTCGAAATGGAACGAAGCAGGCTGACGATAAAAGATGAGTGCAATGCTCCAGTTGCTATCCATTGACACGAGGTCTTGCCGCCTCCAAAGAACCAAATGTGATGGCGAATGGCGGCGAATGCGAAAAGAAACGAGTTGCGAATGAATTCGCAGAATGGCGTTTTATTACGTGCTTCTTCCAGGAGTTCTTCCACGGGCGAATTTATTATGCGTACATGAATTTATCGTCATATGCCTACATGCAAAGTTTCCTTGGTGTATGGGAAAATCAGCGAAATTGCAATTTTCAACTTGGAAATTTCATGGTTCAATTTTGAAGAGAAATATCTTGAAAAATAATATTCCCAGATATATCGAGTAACATCTCGTTTCAAAGGGAATTTAATCAGCTAAAAGATGCACTTTAAATGAAATTTATCAATTAAATACTTTTCGAGATATATTTCAAAACGTGAAACGAAAACAAAAATTCTAACTTAAAATCTTACCAAGACAGAAATTTTAAAAAATTTTTGGATTTTTTTAAATATACGAAATCTATAAAACGAAATAGTAAATGTATTCCCAAAAATAATTTCCACGCATAATAAAACGCTTGATAACACATTATTAAACCCGTAAACTAGGACATAAATTACAACACCTAAAAAATCATAAAAACGACATAAAATACCGTCGGAAGAAACGCCAAAGATAAATCCAACCCTCCGCGGCTGACATTTTCCCGTGAATGTCTTCTTTTTTCTGTTGCACGAGACGCAAACATGAAATATGATTACGTTTTGCATAAATTTCAACGGAGACGGAAAATGCGCATAAATCCCTATCGCGCCCGAAAATGCCACAAATCCTGAATGCGATGCAGAAAACATTTTCTAAAATGTTAGCAAACGTCTCAAATCAATTTCCAGATACACCGAAAATATATTTTTAAAAATGAAAACCGAAAAATAGAATGGTGTGATATTTCAATTAGAACAAAAGTTATAGCCAATTAAAGTTTT
>JARJDZ010007043.1:0-29452 GCA_030264555.1 Aleochara sp. GC000083
ATGTCTAACCTTTTTGTCGTCTGCCTTATTGTTGCTCCATTCCATTCCTCGATACCATTCCTCCAAATCCATAGACGTAGTGGACCCATGACATCCACTGTAACAAGAGAAACAAATAATTAATAAAAATGTCTGAAATCTTTTCAATGCATTGCAAGTCAATGTCATGCAAAACATATGTCGCTACTTGATGCACGAATCAATCGTTCCAAGAATAGATAAAAAAAACAAAACAATGCTGAATTCACAGAACAGACAAAATTGCATGCAATGCGTGTCCAAAACGAACGCGAAACGAACGCGGCCGAACAAAAGTGCAAAAATTCGGTGTTGCAAGATGGCTGAAATGCGGCGAACATCTTCTTATCAGCGAGAATTTTTGAGCCCACGCCGGACGCATGCATAATGGACGATGAACCGCGATGTCTTTTACTGCATCCGCGTATTAGACTACTTCACATCCACTACGTCACATCCACCATTGCCAATCTTACTATTCACAAGCATCTAACTATGAACGCCGATTGTAACGCGAAAGATGCATCCAAATTTCTCGGAAACGCTAAGCCATTGCACAAACTACATCGACGTTAAGCACTATAAGACTAATGCATGCAAGTTGATGGTTCATACGGAATTAGTCGACACTACACGCGAACTAATTAGAAATTAAGTTGGTACTTACGTTTGCCTGAAAATTTTTGCACTGATTTTATGAGACTGCAGTTGAATTTCGGCTGGGCTCTTTTTCTTCTTCCGCCATCTTTGCTGAAATGTAGTGCTCGCTGTACGACACGCACCTGACTCTACTGACTGAGCACTACTGACGCGATTGTCTAAGCGTGGTGCAATAAATCAATCTGCATATCGAGCATTGCGTGTGGTGACACATCAGCGCCATGCAAATTATGATAATTCGAAAATTCGATAAGCAAGCAACAAGAACTCGATGCAGTTGGAATCAGGGCTTCGTTTAATGCAAAATGCAGTTTGAATCGTAGTAATTGGTGCAGGCATTCTTAAGTGACAAATTTGCAAATTTATTGTAAAATTGACATACTACCGCACTCTATGGTGCAATGAAATAAACAAATCTAGGGTAAAAATTATATAAATAATTTTATAAGATCGCTTAATTAAATATAAAGCAGGTTGTGAAGAGTGTAAAAAATGTAATAAAACCTGTTCTAATTTTTAGTCACATAGTTTTCAATTAATAAAATTCGCGAAAATGAAAAACTACTTTCCAAAATATTTGCAATGAGTCGAAACTTATTTCCTCAAAAACAAAACAGCAATGTTTACTTGCAGAGTTACGTAAGCAATTGTGAAAATTGGTAAGCAACCAACAAGAACTTGATGCAGTTGGAATCAGTGCTTCATTTAATGCAAAACGCAGTTTGAATCGTAATAATTGGTGCATGCGTTCCCAAGAAACATTTGCAATTTTATTCTAAAATTGACACACTAGTGCACTCTGTGGTGCAATTAAATAAAAAATTCTGAGGTGCAAATTAAATATACAATTTTATACGAACTCTTAATTAAATATTAAGTAGGTTTTGATCTTTGTGATAAATCTAATAAGAATGGTTCCAATTTCTAGTCGCACAGTTTTCAAGCTAATAAAATCCGCAAAAATGAAAAACTACTTTCCAAAATATTTGCAATTACTCAAAACTTATTTCCTCAAAAACAGAACTGTTTACTTGCAGAATTACGTAAGACATTTCCATGTGTTCAGATACTTTCAAATATCTATTGGCACAGTTATTCGTTTCAAAGTAGGAATTAAAGTAGGAAATTAATTATTGTTGCAGCATGGTAATATCTACTACCTCGTCACAGAGTTGGTTAGCGGCGGTGATCTCTGCAACTACATCCGCGCCCAGAAGAATGGCAAACTGGAGGAGCCCTGCACGAAGATATTTGCACGCCAGCTCATATCAGCCATCTCGCATATGCACAACTTGGGAATAGTTCACAGGTAAGTGGAGCTCTAATCAAACATTCATTAATCTTCGATCGGTGCATGCGCCCGCGCGATCCACCTACAAAGAGCCAGCGAGGACTCTTCGCGTCTGGCAATCGCGAGAGCACATCCTGAGCAAACTCATCTCGAGCCATCCTTCTTGCCGGCATAGATGGAGAGCGAAGGCCTCGAAACTTGAACTAACTCGATGTTGGCTGGTTCACTTTCCCAATGCTGGTCCTCGAGTGTACCCAGCCGAAATGGTAAACGAAACTCTAAGATAACAGCTTCTGGAACTAGCCTTGAAATGCTTCAGTTTCAACATTGAAGTACTATCCCAAAATTAATTCCTTCGATACAGTAAAAATTTAGATTATTAAATCTCCTTGAAAACTTCCCATCAAATTGATTACCATATGATATGTATGTCTTGGGGGCTGAAATTCAAGAGATCCTGACAAGATGTAACCGGGAACAATGTGCTCAGTGGAAGTGAATGTGGAAAACTTCTTTCATAAAGATCCCAGGCATTTCAGCCTGCATCATCTCACGAATGCGTTTCGTGGGGAGAAGATTCGTTGCTTTTTTACATTTATAGAGGGTTGGTAACATGAGTATGCAATCGAGCTAATAAGCTCTCTATTTAAAAGACGATATCATCTTACGTGCTCGTCATTCTCGTCATCGTCATCAGCATCTCAGGATTGCATTGCGTCAAGGGACTGACAATAAATTCCTATGCTAATACAAGTCCACATCCAAAAAAGTAGTCAGGTTCCTTATTTGTGTCTCGTGCAAATTTTAGTGCAGTACCTGGAATTTTAAATTTCAAAATTCGATTACCCTTCAACATGGAAATTTTAACGGAACTCGGTTAAAAGTCTCGGTGGAAAATGAAAGCACGTAGAACACATTCCTGGATTAATTCTCCTTTTGCCGCCTCCATCCATGCTGGCAAACATTAGACATCAAAGCGACAACCATCGAGGAATGTTCTGTAGGCACAAACATGACGGTCTATGTGTCATGATTTGAAGACAAACACGAATTCGATATAATTACAAATTGGGAACGTTTCGCATGTACCCATTACCACAACACCAACCACCCCGCAGCAGTTGTACATGTGACACACATTTCCGCAATATGAAGATATCCCAATTTGTATTTGCATACCGCTGGGAAGAATTTCATTACCAGCAAGATTTTAAGGCGACTTTAATGAAGTTAATAATGCGTCTTCTACGTAATTAGTTTTTGGTTCGTATTCAAGAGTCTGGAAAAATGAGTACCAAGTTTCAATAAATTTGATTAACGTTGAAAATCTCGTCGACGTCAAATTGTTAACCAGACGATTAAGCGGCGAACACAATTTACGCCCGCGAGGATGATGATGGCGGCGGGTTTTATCATCGACAGTAATACGTTATCAAAATAATATGGGCCATCAGGCATGCGAGAGTGGCATGATGGCTGCAACAGCACCAGCAGTACTTGGGGGCGGCGGCGGCGGTGGTGGAGGCGGCAGCAGGAAGCGCAGAGCTAATCATGTTATGTGCACTACATCAGCCATAATGAGTTAACAAGATTAACAAGAACTGCTACAACGGCTTGACATACTACATGTTAATAATGACGCGTAACTAACGCTGGCTGGCATTTCCGCGGCACCACTCAAGAATATATCCAACAGCCACCCACATACGGGGGCTGCTCCAGCCGCCGCTTCAGTTTCGGCATTGTTGATGGCGATGATGATCGTTTGCACTTCACATCCACATGGAGATATGCGGGCGTGCAATCACGGACGCGTCTAATGCGGTAAACATAACGCAAAACCAAGCAACAACCCTCTGGATGCTGGGGGTGGCTCGATGTATATGTGTGTGTGGGTGTGCGACGGTGGCAGCAACAGCGCGAAATGTGTGACAAAATCGCGCGCCCGATTGCGCGCAGAATGCAGAACGCTTCGCCGGCGGCAAAGTGGTTTTGTATGTTGTGCAAGTAATTAACAATGATATAAAGACGTGCATTAGATGCTAGACGCTCTAAACGGCGACACATCGAACCGCCAACTTTTTGCGCCCACCTCCCCCAGCCACCCCCGAATGGCTTGTGTCAACGATGTCACAGTAGAGCGAGCGTTGTTCTTCTTGTCGCGTGTATCGTTTTCGTTTTGATGAAGTAATGAAATAGTTGAGCGCTCCCCGAGGCTATTATCCTGTGAATGTACAGGGAGGTCGATGCTTTGTATGCGAATTTTGAAATGAAATGGTACGGAATGGGCGTCGTACAGGGCGTCCTACTCTTATCTCAATGGGGATGTCTTTTGGTGCAGTTGCCCCTGGTGCTCGCTGGGTGCTGTATAAAATTATTGCATAATTATGCAGACTTGCGCTGGTGTTCTTCGCGTTTCGCTTTTGCGTTTACGAGGATGTCTTATCCGTGCGCGCAATCGAATGGATCGTGAGTGCATTTTGCATTGGGATGCTGGGAGTCTTCCATGGGGTCTTCCAGAGGAGTCTGGTGGCAAGCTTTGAGATGCATCGCATTACTTCTTGCATATTTCTTTGCGGACGAGACACCAACGTATATACAAAACACTTTATTTCTCTCTGCAGTTTTTGCCTTCAAGTTGTGCAATTTTCAAGATTACTCCAGCTGGTAGTAATAAATCTGACTTCAGAATTTTGAAATTTTGAAGTTCAAAGAAGTTTGCTTCTTTCTATTGAAACATCGAGGTAGAAATGTACTAAATTGTTTATATCTGTAAATAAATGTCGTCATGGTTTGTTATTGAAGTCAAGGAGGAAGTCAATGTCCCCATGGAAGTCGGAAGTTCTGGAAGCTCTGCAGCAGAAGGAGGCTCTCACCAGGGTACAACTTTATGACTCAACGTTTACTGCTAATGATTATTTCGATTCACGGGAATTCCCATCAAAGTTGAATTAAGCGAAATGATTTCGAAGCGGCGCTGAGTTTCAAGCACCCGGGCGCGCGCAATTATCCGACAAACTTTAATGACGATCAAATAGTAAAATATTTACTACAACCCGACGCGTACATCCAGCAGAGCATTCTGGAGTTATGCGATGCTGCAAATGCATGTTGAAACCTAGGGTTTCTCGACTATTCTGTGCATATAACATCCCAGAAATATGCTGCATCTGAAGTGCCAACCCAGAGGAAAGTTGCAAGGGCACTTAAAACTTACCACTGGCTGATTGTTTCTTTAAGCATTTTTACCAACATGTACGATTGCGTTTTGGCAGCCGCAAGTACATATAAAGGTATCAGCGATAATCTCTACGAATTAGTCGATATGGACGACTACCAGAGATGGATAAATACAAGTCCAATGATTTTGGCCGAAGCAAACATGATTGGTTGCCTCCAGCCAGACGGTGTTTGAACATTCCGGATTCAAGTTACAGCCAGCTCTGGTTATTACGGACCGGAAGTTTAATCAAGGAACATCACGAGCCGCTCTGATATCCAGAGAACTGCGGAGGAGGGCGCATTGCTGTTTGTTTATGTGAGGTCCGGCATTGATTTGCCGGCCAGCAGATCGAATATGATGTTTTGACAGCAAATATTTTGTGTACCCCGATGAATTTGCATCGATGTAATATTTTGGCACGGTTGGTGCACGAGACGTTCTTATATTGCTCAAAGCCAACCCCTAACGTCTCAACTAGTATACGGGAACACGGCTACAAGAACCACTACAGATTTGGAGTTTCGGGAACTTCCGAGTGTCTGAGTCTGTGTATTTGTATGCAATTCGGTGGAATGGTGCTGCCATAACCGCCGCCTCCACCTTCGCAACCACTAACCGCCAACCCTCCCGAAATCGACGTCGTTATATTGCGTTGCCGTTCCCTTTGATGCGTGCACACATGAAACGGGCACGTCCTGGCACACACGAATTCCGATATCAAACTGATTGCGTTTCTAGTCAAGTTGCTGGCGCAAATACGGCGAGTGTCCTTGACTGTTCGAATAATTTGGTTGAAACTATTTTTTGCGCCACCCCCATCGAGCAACATACTTGCCAAGCAACATTGTCGTGCGGGGAAACGTGCGAAATAAACACGATGGGAGCAAGGACGATGACGGCGCGCAAAGAGTTGACAATTTAATCGGCATTAAATGTTTGATGGCACACACACCCACCCACACATGAGCGCCGACGACCGACTTAGAAGTCAGTTTCTAAGAGTATTAAATTTTCTCATGCATACTCGAATATATCCCTTTTATTTGCTCTACCACCACCAGCACCTCGACAACGACGTGAAACACTTCGAGGACAACATTTGCGCATCGGTGGATATCATCGTGTGTGCCGATACACACACGACCCCAGCTAGGATACTCATGGAAATGTTGGATGGAATGTACGTAACTTGTAACATTGCCGAGCGTTCGTCGCCTGGCATAGCGTCGTCGTGTCGATGCGCGAATATTTAATTTAAAATTCCCACTCGACGACGAAGTCGACGCCGCTGCCGCCGCCGCCGCCGCCAGTGACGACGACATCAACTTAGAGGTTTGAGCGATGAAAACAGCGGAAAAGGAAGAGCGGAATTCGGTTTTATACTCGCACACACGAGCGTGAAGCCCGTCAACGATAGCGTGCCGTTTGACGACGACGACGACGACGATGGCGACAAAATCTAGAAAGGCAGTTTTCCAACTTTGTAACTTTACAGCAGTCAGCAAACTTTAAGTACACACTTGCACAGGGGGCTATAGAAAGGTGTCTATATGTCCAATTGACTTACAATGCCTTCCCGATAATCTGGAAGCTGGCAATTTCAATCTATTCCCAACAATAAGTTATCACCATAATCAAATCGATTTTTTACTAGTATATATTCTGGAAACTTCTCAAATTGTTTTAATTTTGAAGTTTTACTGTAGGTGATAGTAACTATAAAGAGCGAATGTTACAACTATTCAATTACAACTATATTATTACACTTTCGCATCGATACCACCTGGTGCACTTTAATATTTGATTTTAGTTACTATTTATATATCAAAAGATAAAATAGGCACATGCTTCAAGCGTATACCTACATGGTGTTTGAATGAGGTCCAATACTGGTCATAATCAATTACTCAATCATTCCAAATTAATTCGCTTAAATTAAATAATAATAAAGTAAGTATCTCTTACATAAATAGGTACAACACATTATCGCAGGCAGAAATCGATTCGATTTTCATTGCTATTCATTATGCACTTTTAACATTTACAGTATCTCCTATTGTTTTAAAGTT
Source organism: Aleochara sp. GC000083 (assembly GCA_030264555.1). Classification (NCBI taxonomy): domain Eukaryota; kingdom Metazoa; phylum Arthropoda; class Insecta; order Coleoptera; family Staphylinidae; genus Aleochara; species Aleochara sp. GC000083. The sequence goes on from JARJDZ010007043.1 coordinate 7,262, forward strand.
ATAAAAAAATTCGATACGTGTTGAGTCTACGGTTGGCGGGTGAACCACGAGCGCGTCACAGTAGTCTACTGCGTGGGAGACTCCGCTGAGTCGCTCGCAACTTGCGCTACTGCAGGGCGCCTGTGGCACCCCTCGCACCGTTCGGATCTTGTGAATGTAAAGTTTAAATCGTTATAGCTTACAAACTATTAATGACAAAGTGTGTAACTTGGTCTCATTTGATTCAGAATTTAACCCACTTAAGTGTTAATGTATTTAATCTGAAATTCTAATATGTACTTATACGATATAATTATTTAAATATAAAGGTAAATATCTCCTATTTAAATTGGTAATAAAAATTTTCGCAGGCAGAAATCGATGCATTTTTTATTGCTGTTCATTATGCTTTTTTAATATTTGTAATATCTCCAACCATTCTAAAGTTATAAACGATTAACTGCGATGCATGTTGAGTCTCTCGTTAGCGGCTGAGCCACGACCGCGTCATAGTAGTGTACTGCGCGGGTGACTCCGTTTAGTCTCTCGCGACATGCGTTACTGCAGTGCGCGTGGTGGTACCCCTAGTTGCGTTCAGGTGTTGTGCGAGTAAAGTTTAAATCGTTATATCTCATGAACTATTAAAGAAAAAATATGTTGCTTGGTCTCATTTGATTCAGAATTTAACCGACTTTAATGTGATTGCATTTAATTTGAAATATTTTCATGAAATTAAACGATACGACTGTGTAATTATAAATGTAAATATCTTCTATACAAATTGATAATAAATTCAATTCTGGAACTGCATAAAATAATGAATACAATTCTTGTAAACCGTAAATTCTTTATCTGTACCATATCAAAATATTGATAGGAACAATACACACTACAAATTTGCTATCATACTTATAAACAATAAAACACCGGAGTTTTAGTACCGTTATTGCCATCTATGTGGCAACACTTCATTTAGTGTATCAACCGCATCTTGTCAAATGTTCAAAGTAATTTCATTTTCTTGTAGTTGTTTATTATTTAAACAAATTCAATTAATAACATTGCATTTTCATCTATTTGAAGAAGCGTTCCTCTTCCAGAATTACTAAGAGCACTCTTCATTTTCCTGTAAGCACCATCTCTCGATGTGTAATCGCATATCACGCGAGTTTCGTATTTATTTCATCCACTCAGCGCTCTCTAGTATGTAAACAATTAATTTAATTGAAAGCTAAAACTTTTGCAATTTAATGCACAGCTCTCGAGTATTGTCCCATCCAGTGAAGAGATGTGGACGCGCGACGCGTTTAATTATATCGTTCGGAATTTAAAAGTTTCACTCTCATTTCGTGTATTGTCTGATATTGTTTCATTGTCAATGCACGCCAATTCGCCAAATTCTACGCGACCGGCATTGTGAGTTTGGTGTTCGGGTGCTAACAGTGCGGCTAGCAATAACAGTGCATGGACGAGTTTTATGCTCCGCTGCTGCCATCGTCATCGTCGTGCAACAAGAACCGTAGCCAGTGATGTCTATTTTGTTATTAATAATTCTAAAAGCGCACGAGTGCTAAAGGCGTCCAAAATGCTCGATCACAAACGACCACAGCGAATACTTCCAGCCACATTGCAATTGCACATTGAAATAGAGAGAGAGGTATGTCATTCGTAAATTACGACCCAATGCGTTTAGTTTTATGGCCATTGCAATTGCGCTCGTAAAGTGAATGAATGAAGAAATTGCTAATTTTAATTAATTTGACTGATGCCCGAAATTCGGTACATTTCAAGTGTCTGCAACTTCAAAAACATAAACGTCTTTAATGTTTCATCAAGCGAGGCCAACTGATAAAAAATGTACGAATTTTGTTGTGTTTTATTATCTATGACATTGTATTTGAACCTCATGGAAATGTTTACAATTTGGAACTTAGCAACTTACCTCAACATTAGATAGATTTCATTGACTTGTAATTTGGTGATTTTGACTACATCATTAAAGATAATGTTGTCGATCCATTTAATTCACTCTTAACTCTGATAAAACCCAAGCATAAGTTTATATGTCATTAGCATCTCCGAAAATTCTCTGCATTTTTTGTTGCCTCTCGTGTTCACAGCCACCAAACGAGTAAGTGTAATTGATTGCCATAGCGAAAATAAAATGAGTGTTTCTCGTGCATGGGGCGGCAAGCAAAACACTCTCGAGCCGGCGGCGGGCGAGAATGTACACTCGATTAACAAAACACATTCAAATAGCAAGCAGAGCGCGGAGAGATATATGCGCGTAAAAGTCGTAAAAACGCTTTTTTATTCGCAGCAAATTGCAAATATCGTTGATTTATAATGCGTTTTACGTTGCGGCCACTGCCACCACTGCCGCCCTCGAATCGGTCGCATACGTCGTCCGTTCTGGGATGGCGATGGCGTATCCCTTTGGCTTCTCTAGTCGTGCAGATGTAGCACGTATAAATTCAAGGGTGCAGACGGGAATTTTGTAAACCGCAAAATGTTGTGCGCTAGTACTGCGCCCATGCCGCCAACGTATGTTACAATTTCCACTTGATGGCCGGCCCGAATGTTCGAGGGGGTGTGGGCGGCAGCGAGCTTGTGGTGCATCCAACTTCGGAAAATTGAAACTGTTTCAATTGGACCGTTTTCCGAATTGGGAATTTATACAATTAGCACGCACATCGTCCCCGAAACGGTTCACATATTGGCGCGCGTGTCATGTACTCCGGAGGTTTTACGAGTTTAATTAGAATTTTCTTTTGCTACAATATATCAATTTATCGCCCGGTTTGCCGTAGAGGCGGCCGATACGAACCCGGTCGTTGGCGGCTTGCATAAATCATCTCCGAGGGCGGTTATTATTAGCTGCGACAGATTTCGTCGAGATACAAATGCGTTTATTACCCACTGAGACGTCATAAACTCCACGTGGGTATTATACATGGAAACATACAAGGTGTCTCAAATTCAGCCACCCTCAGGAATCCAGGAAATCTGTACATTGAAGTTTCCATGATGTTTGCATGAGTTTTTGACTACCAAGTTGCTAATTTGAGCTGCTAGTTGATTTGGATTTTGAGGACCTGATTCGTGGGGGACGTTAATAACTTCTATCGCACATTCCGGTCGTAAAGATCAAACCCTGACGCTTATAGATTCGAATTGATGTATTAGAATAGTGCACTCACACGTTCACCCTTCAAATTCTGAACTCAGCCCCAGCTTCCACCCTGGTCTCTTCATCCATAGCGAACTCGAGGTGCTTTTGACTCCCAATGCGTTGGTTTAGCTCGAATGCTGCCTCCATGTTCGACATAAACTTTGCGCCATATCTCCGCCCGGCTTTGCCAGTTTCTGACTGATAACGACACCGCCAAATTGCATGATTAAAACATTACTACAACAGTTCGCGCGCCGCCAAGTTCTCTAACGACTTTGTACATTACGAGTTTATTATTTCCGAAATGACTAACACGCCTCCGCATTAGCCGCCTCCGTGTTTCTTATTCTAATGTTTCCGCCTTCATTTCTTGCACCAAACATCATCAATTTTGCGCTGATATTCATTTTATTGTTACAGGTGAGTCCAAAGTATCCACCTTCGCATTCTTTTGAAGATGGTGAGTTTTGAACGCATCATTGATGTATGATCGATACACGAGTAGGAAGTCAACTCTTTGAAGGTATTCACAGCCTTTGCTTACTAGTAATTGGCGTTTGTTTGCACATTGGAAGAGTAATCGTTAAAAAGCGTCTGCACACTCGTCGAGAAAATGTTTGATTTGTCGCATGCAACAACTCGTTTGTGCCTATAGCGCAAATTCAAATATTTATATTTAATTGGAGTATCGTTGCTCACTCAGCCTTTGATCTTGATAACTACGCAGATATTTGTCCTCGCGCAAGACTGCACACTCCACTCCATGCTCCATTTTTGCATCATCAAAGCAAGTGCCATTTGCAAACGGCAAAACTTTCATTTCCTGAAATAATGGCCACTTGTCTCTCGGTTAGGCTGTACATATTGTTGCTTTCATGTTTACCACCTTGAAAAATTGGGCAACAAATTCTCATTTCCTCCGCGCCAATGGAAGGATGGTAGAAGGCGGGAGGAGGGAGGATAGGGATAAAATCGATGGTGCATGGCGTCGAACCATTTGTTTGGTGTAATTACAAATGGGCAACGATTTATTTTCATCTGCTGCCTATAGGCTACTGATTAATTCCGAATTGAAATTTATAATCGTAAACGATGGCTTGCCTCCTTACGTCAGACTGCTGGATGCTTTAAGGGCGTATGATTAATGATCGATTAATGCGATATTGATAGTGAAATCAAAATTGGCGCGCGGAAAGAAGCCCCACGCACCTCGAAAAAGGAGCGCGCCAAGGTGTCAGAGATAGAGCAGTGTAATCAATCAGGTGAATAAGGGATGTTTAATCAAGTACGGCGTAGACAGAAAGTAGCCCCTAACAGGATCGGGGACGATCCAATTTGGTGCACGGGACGAGTGGCCCACGATGGCCGTCGTCCGTTCCTTCGTCCGGCCGGCAGGGCGTCCCGGTTTCTGGGGCTAGTGTCAAACTCAATTAGGGAGTCGTTCCGGTCGATCGGTGCTGGGTAATTGGCCTCCATTAGGACGCGACAAGATTGTGTTGTTTAAGAAAACACACACACACTCAAACCACCCGGAGCACGTAGGACCAGTAATGTCTCCAAGGTAGCAATTCGGCGAAAATGGTCCACCAGCTCGTTTTCGGCTAGTAGCTAATCCTGAAAATATGCCCAAATGGGGAGGAATGTGTCAAATTGAATTCGCATCGAAATTGCCCACTCAAAAAATATCATAAGAGATTCTGAATGAAGAGTGAACACTTACCACCATTCAAATAGCGAATAGCATCGGATCAGACTAACCACTTAACTAGCAGTTGCTGCGAAAAAAATCTGCACAAAATGCACTTTTCGCGTCGTTGTCGGCGGTGGCGCATTTTCGGTGGTAAATACGGCGGACACCGCTGATGGAACGAATTGATTTCGAACAAAAGACCAAGCGGTTCGATTCGCCCCACTAGGCCATTGTACATGTCTTCTTGGTGTGGGTCTGCAATGGTCGTAGGTGCACGGATTTGCACGTGTGTGTGAGTGTTGGAGGCGGCAAATAAAGAAACGGTTGCATGTGCGAATTGGAGGAACGCTGGATCGAATGGGGATATACGAGCATAAAGTGGATGGTTTTAGGTTTTAGTGTCGGTCTGTATTCCGGACACAAAATCCTATCTCCGGAATGCACGCGTCCCTTTTACCAGCGAGCCGAGGCTTTAATTTGATCCCGGTCGCGCGACGCTGAGCGGCCCATTTTACGATTATTAACGCCAATACTTGACGTATTACAAAGTCTTGTTCGGGCTGGGTACTTGGGGCCATAATGGGAGGCGGCTCTTCGTTCGAAAACAATCGGAATTACTTAATTCTAATTCTAGCTGACGCCGTGTGTCAGGCTCGAGGTAATTTATTTGGGGCGCGCCAAATTGAGTGGGTCGTCATTGAATGACGACGCGTTCACTCGATAGTTAGCCAGCCATCATCAGGCCGGACAATCGAGCTCGAACTCGGATTGGAATTTCATTAAAATTGAAACATTTGAGATGTTTTTGATTGCCGGAATGCATTTTGCTCTCAGCTACCTAGCGCATTTGTGCATTAAAACACTTACTTTGTTAGGGTTTTTTGCTTGTTAAAAGCTTATCGATTGCACTGGCTGGACGCCATTGAAACTGGCAGGACAATGGCTTGGGCGCTAAATCAAATCTCAAGAGCCTCAAAATTCTGCTGCGATAAACTAAGTAAAAGTAAGTTGGAATTATCCGAGGAAATTCACCACCGATGACGTTTGATTTTTGTTCATTTCTCGGTTAAAAATTCATCCATATGGAAACCATTTTCAGGACGAGTGCAAATAGAAAGTTGAAAAGTTGATGGGAACTGCTTCAATAATGTAGCATCAATTTCCAGTTCAATAATAGATTGCTGCTATTTTATATAACGAAATTGCTGCATTGGAAGCGTCTTTAAAGTCGTGTCCCGTTCGCCCAAGATCCGCACATCAATAATTTTCATTAATGATTGCTTCGTGATATCACCGTCTAGCCGCCTCCAACATGCACTCTCTTGATATCCTATTCCACGCAATGTCTTGCACTTTTAACAACATCTCGTTTATTTAATCAATAGCTCGGTGAAAGACTGCTGCCAATGTCGAAAGTTTTGCAGGTGCCCGAAAATTGTGGCGGAAACTCATTCATGAACGTTGGTCCTTTTCAATGCTTCTCCGGGCATTTTCAAGTTCAGAAACGACGGGACGACTTGGAAACCTATCGCATCGCATCTGAAGCTATGAGTATGATGACGCAAAAGGGAAAAGGGAAAAGTTCTAAAGTGCGGATGTAGTCAGTCACTCGCAATACACAACCGTCCCCCAACCCCATTCCCTCGAACAACTCAGGCACAAAACGCTGGAGCGCCGGGAACGAAACGGAAGTGAGCGACAAATAAATACGTTTGGCGGATGCGCGCATCTCGTCCTCGTGTCCTGCCGCCGCTGCCCGTTCGAGTGTGCAGGAAGGGACGGCCGAGTGGAGGCGGCAATCGACGTGGACGTTTATTGCGAGCGTGCGGACATGGGGCGCTCGAGGCATACATTTTTGAAATTCTGTCAAACAAGTAGTCGCTCTAACAGCTCCGCACAACGGCCGAACGAACAATGATGAAACGTCCACTTATTTTGCCACCCATCTGAAATGCGTACACACACACACCCACCCTTTTGGATCGTATTACGTGAAGAGTTGCCGAAAAATCATTGTTGGAAATCTTGTTTACGGCCGATGCAACGGCCGCAAAAATTGGCATCGACTGCATTTTTATCACGTATTCATTGCAACTCGGCGAATTTATCGACGTCCCAGCGCCGATTTTACGAGCTGTGAAGTGGCCGACGCTGAAAATTGATATTGATACGAGAGTGCGCATCATCAAAAATCAGACCCGTGGAAGACGTCCGTGAACCCGCGAGCGTTATTACGCGATTTTTATTGGCGGTTTTCAGCAGCGCTCGCAGAAATTTTAATAGACGCGCAAAGTGTCAGAAAATGTACGTACAGTGTAATAATAAAGCGAAGAAGTCGCGGAAGGGCGCGCGACTTTATTTTTTATATACGCACATGTACTCAAATTTATGTCTGTATATGTTGGAGGCGTGGGGAGGTTTGGGAGGTGGCGGGCATTCTTCCTGAATGTGTAATAAACTATAAAAACAATATTAAACTTTTATAGTGACGCACTTCCATGAATTTAAATTTAAATTCATTGCAAGTTTAATATTGTACTCGTAAAACTTTTATCTTTGTTATTTTTCGCCGCCGCCGCCGTCGACCACCCCCTCAACTGCAACGAAGGGCGGCCGCCGCTGTCAGAACAAGATGATGAGGACGCAAGCGTTTCCAGATTGAAATGCAGCGTCCAGAAATTAAGCTACAAGACGGCGGACAATGCGAGATGTCCTAGAGCTTGTTGGAAACATTCATTCTCTTTTTATATCCGTTACGAAACGGAAATGAAATGCTTCAGAGCTTCCAATCAAATTTACTTTATGCAAATCATCTGTTATTTTATTTCATTCAGCGAACTGCTGGTCTTCTCGAGCTTGTCGTCAATATTTGCATTTTTAATTTACCCATCGATGCAACGGAAATCGATTAAAACGTGCGCTCAGATAGCGGACATTTTGAAGACTTTCCGAAAACGTGCCAGCCTCTCCTGCTGGATGCAACAATACAATTCGATTTCCTCTTTGGCTTCCCACCCAGAATTCGAATAGATGGACCTTTTAAATGCACACGTGAATGTCCTTCCAGATTCAACTCCGGTTTTTTACCGAAACGAAGTAATATGGGTTTGGGTTGATGATGAGTTTAACCCAAAAGATGTGATCCTCAGAAGGATGTTTAGTCTTGGTGTACATTTTCATTCGCCACGTTCACAATGAACTTTAGGTTGTACATTTTCATACTTGTTTATATGCCCTGGGTCCTAGGTATTGTTGTAAACTTGTCTGGACTCTGATTCTGGATTCTGGATGAGGCGGGCGCGCCCGTAGGAGGTCTGGGACGTTTGTTGTGTTTGGAATACGTGTTCGGCAGGCAGATAGATGCTTTTCTGGAATGCCGCCCCCGCAACCACAACCATCGCCTTACTGCACAACTGGAGCACAATATGTGGAACTATCTTTATGTAACCAACATGTTTGTTGTACCTACGTACGTATCTACAGAGTGTTTGCGGTTCCAGAAAATATTCACTCAGATTTGATGTTAAAAACTGCCCCATACAGAATTTTAAAACATTGGCTTGAATAGATTCTGAAGAAGAGTTAACATGATTGCTGGCATTTTAAGAAATGGGACTGATATTTGGGGTTGGAAATTGGAGTTTTCTGTATGTGGATGAATCGTGCCCGACAAACAAGAATAATAAAGATTCATTTCGGTCGGTGCGCTTCGTGCATCTCCTTCGAACGAAAATTTTTCATCTTGGCGAAACGCAATCGTAAATCATGCATTTACATTTTCATTTTGACTGCTTTATTGCGCGAGCTGCGACGTACACCTCTGGAAAATGTGCGGGACAATGCATGAGCGTGAAAACGCCTTCAAACTTAAATCTGTCCGCATCCTAAGAAACTTGATGTCTAAGCTCACGAAGAAACTTTCTTCCTGTTTGCAAGGTGAACGCGATTCGTAGGTATGTCAAAAACATTGGCAAATTGAGTGCGAAACAAACACACATTCAAATTCGGTTACCCTAGGCAATAATCATGTGTATTAAAATAATTAGCAAATCTGGGATAATGAGTGAATTTCGAGTACAATTTGAACACCCCGAATGGCGTTTTCTGCGTGTGGGTAGTTATTCTACGATTTCATAAGTAATAAGCTGTTCGGCATCATTACCGCACCGCCTCCAACGTAATAAACAGTGCCGCTACAATGTCGTGCAAATTTTGCGCACCTCTCTCGCTCGGCGGAGGCGGAGGCGGTGGCGGCATCGTTGCAATTTTACTCCCGGTATTGCGAAACCCTCGGCCCGAGCTGACGGCGGCGCTGCTTTAATATGATTATTACGTCGAAGGAGAGCGCACCATAATTGTTAAGTAATTTCGCCTGTAACGGATCGTTATGATAGTTATTACTAAGTTAAAACAGCACGGCAAAGTGCGCTATTAGCCTCCGCAGAATTGCTAAACGCCACGATATATTCGTGAGTTTTTGGGCTTTATTGGACCACCGCCTTCGGCAACGGCATCAATGGCGGAGGCGGTCGTAGCAGTAACAACGATACCTTTTGTAATGTTCCCAATGGAGGTGCCTTGAAGGTTCCCTTTGCTTTCTCCCATCGAATGGCACATTCGCATGAAATTCCCAGTTTATAATTACGTATGCGGATTCGTATCTTAAAGTGCACTATGGAGGCGGTTGCAACAAATTCTATACACTCTGGACACCTTTAACCGATTCATTGCATGCACCTTCTAAGGAAATTTTAAATTTTAAAAGTAGCATAGAATTTTTGATTTTAGAGGAAAAGGTCAGACTCATTCATTGCCACGTCAGCAGTAACCAATTAGAAAGTTATACTAAGTCTTTATCAAAAGTTGGAAACTGTCCATACTGTAGTAACACAACTGTTATGTGTAAGGAATTTGTATTAGTCACAAAACTGAATTGCAAATCGATTTGGAATGCACCTACAAATGCAGAAATTTTGAGACTTTTATTGCAATAAAAAGAATAGACTAGAAAGGTTTAGCAGTCCAGGAACATCCCAACATGTTTGGTCCTAATAAAATACTTAGATTACACTGTTGTGAAAGTTGGTTGATCAAAAAGAGATGGTCCAGCAATTGATTGGAATTGGACACAATTCCAATTTCGAACTGATATTAAGCGATGATTTGGCTTTCATGTTGTTTTCCGTTCCATCGCGCTGCGGGGGAGGCAGAAGGGTCTCTGAAACAAATGACTTTGCCTTACTTTTACTTTTGCACGTCTTTGGCACTCGCTTAAAAAGCAATCATTATCATCTCGGCTTCATCCCTTCATCCTTTCGTCCATGCTCGGATGGTGACGCACAAACACACAAATGGGAAGTCAACCAACCTGGCTCTTCCAGTCGCTAATCCACGAGTTTACTTCAGCCGCCTCCGCCGCCTCCGCCTCCTGCTCAGTCTGTATAATAAAGCATCGCAAAGACATTAATAAAAACCCAAATTCAATTTCTTCCAATTATCCGGCCGCTTACCGAGCGAAAACTTTATCGGCTCGTTTGAATACTAAAATATTTGTTGAGCAATCCATCAACTTGCCAGCCGCCTCCTCCTTCTGCACTCCATCGACTCCATGGGCGCACGAACCGAATGCCGCCGCTTCCAAAGGAAAACAAGTGCGCGCGTCTATATGAGACGACGCTCGGGAAGTTTGCTCGAGTAAACTTTGGTCGGGAACGAACTTTCCCCAAAATGGGGTGAAAATACTCCTTCCTCGACGGTGGAACTGACTGAGATTCACTCTTCCCTTCCACGGACGCTTTACACGCGAACGCACGCTTTTTTCTGCTCTTTTACTTTTTCATCTTCATTGAGACGAGGCGAACAAAACGATTTTTGTGCGTTTGCAAACTTTTGTCGCCAAGAGTGATAAAAAGTTTGCCTTTAATTAATTATTAATGAACACACCGTCCTCGATAATGACTACAAGTAATGATGACTTTGGGGTTCATCCTTTTCCGTTTCCTCCAGCCTCCCATTTCTTATTTGATGTTGGTTGGCCTGGGATTGATTCATTTGTTAATTGTGTGCTCAACGACCACCATCTTTGTAAACGCGTCGTTTTTTGTTTGGAAATATTTCCTCGGATGGGAATTTTGCTCGCAGTCCTGGAATTGTAAGCGTAAGTTAAATGAATTGCTTGGTTGCTTGCCGTGGTGTGTGACACCGCCTCCTCTTGCTGCTCCTCGTACAGTCAACGATAACGAGTATCATTAAAACCTACTTTCTAGTTAAGCTGCGGGCGCGTCGCAATGCATCGCGAAAGAAAACTGAGCGCGCTGCAAACTGAAGAGCGAACGAACCGAAGATGAAGTGAATGCCGGTGGAAAACCACGACCACACGGCTTCGGTGTAATTGCGGGACGTATCTCAATTAGCTCAATTTTATAGCGAGGACCACGGTAGTCGTGCCTTATTAAAGGTCCATAATTGGAGCGAGCTGCGTTCTCCACGTCCAAAGAGTGGAAAATGGCAAGGCATTCGTTGCTTTCGTGGTTTCTGCCTAGCTCAGGCGAATTTGATTTTTTCACTTGCCTAAGACTTGTTTAAAGCTACTTAGTCAACTTATTAAAAGTTGGTTTCCATATTGGAGTGCTGTCATTAGCCAAATGATTGGTACAACTTTCCTCAAACTTGGAATGGCGAATTGATTTGCACCCTTTCCAAAAATATTCTCATCTTTCTGAAATACAAAAAAGAAAATATGAAAGGACTCGAAGATAAAAAAGATTTAGGAAGGATCTAATTTAATTTCCATAATGGAGCGGAGTCGTGGAACCCAACCAAGCATCATAATTTTATTTGCTTATAATTTTTCTCGAACAAATCGCTCGGTCCAAAACGATATTGCCTGCCAAATCACTTGTAAATATTTTATATAGATTTGAATTACTCACGGCTATTAAACGATGCGACTCAGCGACTTTCCAAATTAGATTTCCAAATTATCTAGGGTCTCGAGGCCTAGTGCAATTCTTGGACCATCGAGTTCCATGAAGACAGCGAAGACTTAGTAGTAGGTTACAACAATTTCCAGGTAATTTTCACTTAAACGCTTCCTCGTCATGCGTTCCCGGAGATTTTCTCCAGGCTTATACAATAAGTTGGTATTTTATCGGATTTACTGATGGCGAACACAAAGCGGAAGGGAAGCGATTAAGAATTTGAAGAACTCAGTCCTCGAGATGAATACACCTTAGGTCCTGGCTGTATTAGTGTGCGAGCGTGGTAGTTGAGCAGGATTTGCGATTTTTTCCATTTTCGATTTCGCCGCTTTTCCGCCCCCCTTCTTCTTCCTGCCCTTATCCCCAGCTGCTTTTCTCCTCGTTGATGCAACGATGCTAGACTGCCGTGACATACAATCACTCCCCGTAATATCTCACTCCCGGCGCAATTCCAACAGGAAATTCATTATATTTCGCCAATCTCTTTTTTCACTGGGTTGCTGCGTTGGGGAGTGCGCGCTGGGGTAGGCAGAGGAAAAGCGTACGCTTTTCTGTTTCGTGCCTGGCGAAGGACTTCATTGCCGCAGCGAGTTGGGGTCGCTCCCTGTCATCTGGTCTGGCTGTAGGTTACGTTTTAGGTGCACGAGGAAGTGCGTGGCGAAAAGGAGGCAAGTAGGCGAAGGCCTGGAAGGCTGACGATGGCGAAGGAGGCGAAGGAAAGCGAAGGCAATGTGTGTGAAAGAAATCAATATCGTCACGCAGTTTACTGCGTATTTAGCGAATGCTGGTTGCGTCCAATGGGGATGATGGTGGTATGGGACAGGAATGCATTGAGAGTGAAAATACGATTCGAAAATTTGGGCCGGGGAACTTTCGGTCATACTTTTCGTCCACAACGGAACGCGACGAAACGAATTGAAATTGGAATGGAACCCTCTGGAATGGGCGCATGAGCGAAGAGCAAGGCAGCTCCGAAGGAAGAAGGAGTCCAGGAGCCGTTGAGATAAGGGAACATACAATAGGAGGGAACAACCCGGTGATGAATACGCGCGTCCCAGGAATCGATCCTCTCTCACTTTTGGGCACTCTGCCGTTGTCCCGGGACTCTGGGACTCGACGGCAAAACTTTTAATACGATGTTATTACGAGATGAATTTTAGTGGATATCAGATACACGTCGCTGCCTCCAAAGAAATCTCAAGTTGGACTGACACAACTCACTTTGGCCCTTATTCCTCGTGGTTCCAGCATTGGCGTCAGACCCTCTCTTTCTCTCCGCCTTCGCAGCCAAATGCGACCAAATTATAATCGTGTGTATTTCTATGATTAATAGATTGGTCTCGACGTTTGCACGTCCCTGCCAACTTAAGGCGCGTGCAGAAGGCTGAAAGCATTCGTAGAGTTGAAACTGTACGCGCCGAAATTACTAGTGGCATCAATTTCTATCCGTCCCCTGCGACTCCTTCTGGCCTCACTCTAGCGCAATACGAAGAACTGAGTGGGATCATTAATTTTGATGTCATGGAACCATTGCGGTATTTGCCAAATATTGGTTGACCTTGATCATCCGGAAGGAAATCAATTTGCGGGGCTTGCTGCAAATTTATTCAGAATGCCTGCGAGGTAACTGTATGGTGGCGAAATTCATGTGACAAGCACAAATATTTGATTTTAAAAATGGCATCGCATGCGAAAGGAAACCTTCAACTCAGCGGGAATGTCAAAAAATCTACATAGAGGAGCGCGCTGCGTCTGCTGCCTCCGGTTCTAAAGTATGCAAAGCATCATCGAGCACAGAGGTATGAGGAAACTCTGGAGCGAGCGGGGGTGGCATATGCAAATTGTATCGCAGATGGCAGGAACGGCAGGAAAATCACGGTGTTGTAATTACTGACTCCTCACTCTACCGCCGCTTCTTCATAGATGGTATTCACTGGAAGCGAGCGAGGAGTCGTTTCGGGGGCGGGCTGTCATTAAAAATGCATATCCAAATACTGTACAAGCGAAAATCCCTGTTGAATATTCTAAAAATGCTCGGACGTCAACATCCACCCTCTAACCCACATCGCGCCATCCCAATTCCGAAAAAGAAGAAGCGGAAAAATGGCGAGGATGTTGTTTGAATGCTAAAAAGTGAAAATCTTTCTCGGGATATTTCAAGGCAGCTGCAATTATTTTACGTTCACTTGACCTGTCCCATTCGGCCAACGCAGGCGGATGCTTTATTACTGCCCCCAGGCGTATGGACCTCCAGCTTGTCGTTCTTCGGCGTTAAACTTGAGAGCCATCGCCACGTCCGTACGTCCGTCCTCCGAGTCTCATATGTTCCGGTCCGGAATGTAAAGCGGCAACATCCGGAGTATCCTGCGGGAGCAGCAGCCGGACATGGGCGACCGGATACAAATACAACTTCGCTCGATGGGCACCGATGAGAGGAGCAACTTCATCTTGAAAATCACGAACAACTCACTTGAGTATAGCTTTTTAGGAATCCCTTTTTCAGCTTTCAATTCTTCATTCGATTCATTGAAAGAAAAAGGACGATATTCAATTAACATGGACATCATCACTCTACATCCTTCTAGATCTTTGAACGGATATTCAAAAAACGAAAAGAAAACTAATAAGAGGGACACGATAAATTTTCAACTTTATTACCGCGTTCCGCATGTTTTACGTTGCAATTCATTACGCGCCGTAAAACGCTTTCGCCAACTCATTTTTGGCACTCTGCGTTTTTCAGCAGCCACCACAAGAAGAGATCCAGACGTGGAAAATGTGCGCCGATTTAACGTTGGCGGCGGACAAATGGAATTAATTGCACGAGGTGCAAACACACTGCGCTCGCAAACGCTCAATTATTCAACGGAAAATGTACTTCTCGTGGCCATCTCTCTTCTGGGTTGTTATTCCAGCTTCCTTCGAAGCGTGCGCCTTCCTCCTCTTCTTGAGGGCCACCCAGAACCTAGGACCATGGGTTGAGGGGGACGCTTGAGTCAGTACATATCTTATAAACTTATCTCGTTTCTCTATTCTCAATTACTTTTCTCTGAGTGAATGGGAACTCTTTGAATGCATGAGCCAGAAGCTCGCGTTCGCCCGAGCTATCAAGCTGCGGATCTATAGCGTTTGTTCTTCCGGAGTCCCCCATTCTGCAAACGGCTAGCAGGAAGTCGCAACGCGAATTGAAATTAAAGTATTTCGCCTTGGAAAATGTAAAGTCCATAGACCAGGAAGGTCTTTCGGGAAGTGTTATTTATTCGTGTAGTAGTGGTTGCATTTGTACTCCTGCTGCTTTTTCCTCATCAAGTGGATCCCTTGCTCCTCTTTGGACTCCTCGTCCTCGTCCTCCTGCTGCTTCTCATCGAGCAGGAAGGGAAAGAAGAAGGCTCTGTTTGTTATTTCTAATTTGTGCGCGCACTGGCTCGCCGCACAAATTTTAAAACAACAAGAACAGCAACAACAACAACACTACTCGCAGTCGAAGAGGAAGAAAGGAGGCAGAGGATTGGAGCATCAGCAAACTTTCCTTTTACGTATTCATTAAATATTAAATCGTTTCGCATGTTTGTTTCGGTGGACGGGGCACGAGGGCTTAACCTTCCCTTCTTCGGCTCGATGCTGCTTCTCAGCCTGCTCGAATGAGTTTATCTCATGCAGATATGCTCTACGGTTAGGGCGGAATGTGTTAACTTACAATATTTCTGGCAAAATGAAACAAATTTCACATTATGCGTATTAGATGAACTGACAGGCCGCCATCAGCCTTACCCTGGTGTGGTATTAAAATTTAAATTAACTAACCCGACATGCGAAAAAACTTTCGCCGTGATGCGAGCTGAAGGAGATGGGTAGAAATGTGGGCAATGTTGGTGGTTGTATTGGTGGTTCTAGCGGTAACGTGAATAAATAAAATCTTGTTAGCCGCTCTGTTAGTGTCTTCCCATCAAGTCCTTCTCCTCACACCAATGAGATGTATGGCCGTCACATTCTGCAAACATTCAATTAAAGCCAAGTTATTTTTGGTGTCTAAATTACGTCTATTACTTTTAATATTCGCCCCTGTAATGCGATTGGATTTGGGAGTGATTTAACGTTTCATAGGCGTAAGGCAAGAAGTCAGGATAGAAAGAAGCTGGTCTAAGGCAAGGTCTCTTGACTACATACTATACTGTATAGTATACTATACTAGCGGTCTACGGACCTTGGGTCTAAGGAGGACGAGGATGGGGACTTTTTTCCTGAATTGGATGAAAGGAAGTTGGCGCGAACGCGCACGCATTACTTTATCGCGTTGCTTCATCGACATTGTTATTAATTCGGTGTCGATATTTCAAAGCGGCGTTCAGCCCTCAGGTCCTGGCGTGCTTCTATTGATCACCACCGGAAGTGATGACTTCTTTCTATTGAACGCATCTGGCTGTGTGTCTTGTGCCCAGCGCATTCCATAGTTTTGCGTGCGCGACACAAACAAAGTAATAAATTTCCAATTTCCTTACAAATGAATGGAAGCGCACACCGTGGAACATGATGATTGAATACGAAGGAAGTGACGCACATGCCCAAAAGGACCATCTTTGCTCGACTCCGAAACTACTCGGTATGGACCCTGAGGGGTCAATCAGGATCCGTATGCGTTGATTGCTAAATTGGGTTATTGTTTGCCGTCCCATGTTTTTGAAAGCGTTCCTACTTAGCGGTCAAAGAGTGTTTGAGCAATTGACCTAACATTTCCAAGCGATTTGAAAAAGATAATATTGCCCAATAAATCTCGATCGTCTGTGTTTTTCGTGCGAAGCAAACTCTCCCTTCTTTCCTCGAGCGAGGTGGGCGGTCAGCACGTAAAAGCGAAAAGAAATGATATCGTCTCATCCGACGAACGTGTTATCGATCATGGCAAATGTATCATCCATGAGCGCTGTGTGTGTGTGTGCTGGTGTGTTTGAATGGTCTAGGAGCGAGTCCAGGACTCGGGAGCAAAACCCCAACCGAGGGATGTTTGATCCAACGATTCTCTTTCACGCGCTTCGAGACGAAAAAGCTTTTCCTTCGATGCACGGTGCTACATTTCGCCATGGTGGGAAAAAATTGCGAGATGGTTGCCTTGGTCTTGGTCTATCCGTCATTGTCCCGACTGCGCTCTGTATCCGCTTTTTCACCCCGCTTCGCGCCTCCGCCATTGCGGCCGTCATCATGGAGGTAATTTTCACAATTTCTGTAATATAAAGCGGCCGTTTCAACTTTATGCTTTTCTCTTCGGACACACTCTCTTTATGTGTCTACGTGGGTTGACCCAAAATTCCCAACCTCAGTCTTGGCCACTGTCAATGTTGTTTTTCTTTCAAGGTCTATGAAATATGAAATATGATAGTGTCTCTTCGCAGAAGCCTAGCTTGGATGGTTTATGGTAATTCTAGAACATCCCTTGCAAAATCCCTGGGTTGAATTGTTGGTCCAGCCGGGCAGTCCATTTCCTTCGCCCCATCTCTAACTTTTTATCTTCTTAGTAGGCTCGTAAATGCAACACTGTTATGATGATAGTAATAATAGATTTCGCTCGGCTAGCCTAGTAAATCAGAACCAGGCACAAGCTCGCACAACTACAACTTTCTTCAGTCCCTCCAACCTTACCAGAGAGGGTTCCCCAAGGGAATGGACGTGGACTCACTTCGGCCACAAAACGAAACAGGAAAAATATTAATTATCCGCTTTATCTTTATGGCCAGCGCATTAGACAAAGGATAATTAAATAATGCCATCACTATAAAAGTTGTTGTCGTTGTCGGAGGCGACATCCAACTGCGGCGTCCATCAAAAATAACTTAATTTCCTTAATAAATTCCAAGGCGATTCGCAGGCTCTGTAATTCATTTTTCAAGCACGCTTCCTTTGTAGATTACAAATTATTGCAGCTGAAAGAACGTCCAATTATCAGACGCTGCCATCGTAAAAGGAAGTAGAAGTCCATGTGGTCTGATTGTACTGCACTAGTAGCAATAAATCTGTATACAATATACGGGAATATGTCAGGAAAGTTGGGAAAACCTTTGCGGGTGACTCTGACTGCAAGGACGACGACCCTTGGAAGTCTAAACACCATCGGGTGGCAACACGTAATTTAAAACATTCAGAAAGTGTTGACTCCTTGAAAAGAATTCATAAATCCAGGGGGTCCTTGACATCCTCGGACGAACCCAGCCTAGTAGTAGTCCCATGTGGACGACGATGATGATGATGATGACAAGTGGCAGCTAATACCTAATGAGATTGTAATTCCTCCTCGCTTTGAACGAACAAACATGCCGTAGTCATGAATGGCTAGACGTGTTTGTCGGATTGCTATGCTACGCCCGCAATGGGCCCCGGTATTAAGTTGGTTGATGCCTTGCTCTCTCGCAAACATTCAATGAGCAAGAATGTGCCTGTCCCCCACGTCCTCCCGAAATACTCCTGGAATGGCTGGATGGATGATGCTGCTTGCGGTGTGTGAGCGCTCAGTTTGCAGTCGCGTTAAACTCGGATGGGAGGCGAAAGGACGAGAAGGTTGATTCCCCAGGAGCACGTGCAGCCTCATGAATAGCTCGTTAGTGAGCCTCTTCGCTTATAATTAGTGCTTATTGGAAACCGCAGAATCCAGCCGATTCTCGATCCCATACGCGTTTTGCTGCCGCCGCCTCTCCTGTTTCCACCATGTCTGCCCTCGCTCGCAGGACCAATTCAAAATCCCTGCCTGTGTCACGGATCTATTGCGTATTTACGTACAGCAAGCAGTAAGCACGTTGCCCTGTGGAGGCGGCAACCAACAAACATCATTCATTTTATGGTTTCGAACGCTCCAACTCCTCGCATGTTCATTTCATTTGAAATTCATATTCCATATTGCGGAATTGGCAGGACGGATTCGAAGCGTGCTGTTTTGACGAAATTTCCAAATTTGTATAGAGCAGCAACGAAGTGATGCTACGTACCTTCATGGGTCCCCCAAAACCACTACGAGCTGGCAACTCCGTGAGTTTTAATTCAATCCGGCGAATATGAATAAAATTAGTACGAGGAAGCCACGTGTTTGGAAACCCAAAGAGCTCACATGCTAATTGGATTTTATTAACGTTTGCCACCGTTAGTGTAGGTACGCGCGAGCAAGATTTGGTTTTATGAAGAAAATAATGCGCTCGTAACGACAATAGATAACGTCACTCCGGGGACTCGTATTTCCTCATTGTACAACATCACCCGAATGAGACCTGATCCCTCATGCTTCCTCGGGGTGGCGGATTTGGGCTTCGAAGGTCCTCCAACCTCCAGTTCCCGGTCGTTGATTGCTCCGATTGTTTGGGAGGCTGAGCGCTTGAAAAATAATTAGCCACTGGGATATTTTAATTAATGGCCAACTCTTCAAACCAACTGACTGTGCACCATGCATACAGCACCTTCATTAATTTCACTTAGTCTACCCGCCCTCTATTATAACTTAATACTGCGTGCAGAGCTGTAGGAATTATGCGAATAACACGCCTTTTGCCTTCTTTGTTACTGCCCTCGATTCTGTGCCTATAGCCCCACATTTTTCTTGCGTCAGCTTTTTTCCTCGGTGTTCGCCATCATCACCTCGACATTGTTGATCCCTCTTGACGGCTAATCCCGGGACGCCTCAATACATTGTTGCTAGGCAGTATTGGTCTGATGTGTTGGTTTATTAACGAGGATGCACTAAACTGTTGCTGAAAGCAAGATGCCAACGAGTGGGCCTCGGTCCCCTAGAGCAGTGGTCGCCAAACTTTTTGGGCCCCGTACCCTCTAAAGCGGAGATTAAACAGCGGCGTACCCCCAATATCATATATTACCATAAATGGCATTAAATATTGACGTTCATATTCATCATGGCGTACCCCTGGAATCATCTCGCGTACCCCCTGGGGTACGCGTACCCCACTTTGGCGATCACTGCCCTAGAGCAGTAGAGGCGAGTGGGATTACCCCAGTGGAATTTTGCAGGGTCTGGAGTGGATGCTGGATGCAATCTGGTCTTCTAATTTCCTCGTCAACATAAACGAATGAATTATTAAATTCGATTTGTTTGATAGCCATTCGTTTGGGATGTGCTCCCAGGATGGGGCATCAACACCTGGTAAGGTTAGTGCAGGAGTGACCCCATGGGTGCATTACAAATTGATTTCCAAAAATCAAATCAACTACTTTCACTTTCCAATGTTCTCTATTCTAGGGAGTCAGTTTCGGAATTGGTTTTAGAAGCTCTACTATTGAGGGGCAAAAAGTTTTGTGAGTCTTACTGCTCATTTGAGGGTTTGGACTTTGGTTAACTTATTTCCGCAATGTTATCTGCTCGAGAAATTTTTGGAGGGTGGTAGAGTAAACAAATTTTGCCTTTGATATGAAATCTTTCAACCACCAAAGGCGACGAAGGCGTCAGAAATGAACACTCTTCGTGGAGTTCTTCTGCACTTTATGCCTTGGACTGTTTGCTTCTGCCAACGCACAGCCTGTTGACGGTGTTCGCGATGTGCAAACGACGACGAGCAATTCGAAACCGATGTTTGTAAATTGCCTCAAAAGAAATGAACCTGCTTCGTCTTGGGCGGCTTCTCTTCTTACTCTTCTCGCAGAACCGAGCAGCGACAATCTCGCGCGACGATCAAATAACCAAGACTCACTTGAACTTGTCTCCTATTTCTTCGACTTGTTTGGGAAGCGTTCTCACCGCTGCCGCCCCCAATGTCGCCACCGCCGCCATCGCCGCCAGCGCGAACGGGCTTATAAAACTAGATAGTATACTTACGCGCGGAATTGCTTTTGAATAAAATAAAATAACTTTATGCGCCCACCCGCTTCCCACCACACTCTCGCCTTCATTCGCGTCGCCAGAATTGCCGCCTCCGCGAGCATCTCTGGAACCGGGAATTGCAGAGTACCACACGCGGTCTTCTGGTGCTAGGGGACACAAAGTGAATGCGATGCTGTATGCGAAATGCAAAGCGAGCAAACACCGAGAGCCATCGAGGCGAGGGAGTTGTTGCTGCTGTTGCTGCTCTTGCAGCTAGCCAGATTTATCGCCAATTTATTGGCCAGCTATAAAACCGAATCCCCTAACACATATTTGCGTCGTATTCTCGCTGGTCGCCCGCTTGCAACCACCACCAATAAATGCAGTCAGCTATGGGGACATGCATGGGCTAAAAACTAAACAGGACAAATGCCGAAGCGAAATTATGAGTATACACATGTGCTATTTGCACCGTTGTAAATTTGGGCAGCAACATTGCGCAAGCAAATAGCCATTGCACCGGAAACGGGTAAAAAAGCGGGTAAAATGTGGCCGGGCCATTGCAAATTAATGTTCCGATAATAATTCTAGCTAATTACATTTGGAAACTGGTTGCATTGACAAAAGGGACTATAAAGTCTAATTGAAATTTCAGTTTTACAGCTCTTGTAAATTCGGTACCATTTTTGAAATGATCTGGAATTTTCTACTAAACTTTTTGAAGTGAAAACTACTTTATCTTCTCATTGACTATAATATACCGCCCCCAGATCGGATATCGGCCATCCCCAGTGAAAATCACATCCTTCCTGCTATGTCTTATGCATATTCCAAAAATGGTTAAAACATCTTTAATTTTCCACTTGGAATTTAAGGTAACATGCCGCCCCCATGCAGTTCCAAAGGTTGCCGCCTCCATCAAAATGGTTTTATAACATAAGACAAGCCATCTGTCAAGTTTGGTAAGAATTGCTTGAGAAGTTTCGGAGATATTTTGGGATAAACTTTGTTTTATACCATATTTTAACAATAACAATGAATAATTTATAAACAAACCGTCAGAATAACTTGAAAATCTGGATAATTGTTGATAATTATATAATAAACAAATGGTGAAAATTTGAAAACAATCGGACAAGCCGTTTTTGAGATATTAACAAAAGTATATTGAGCTATTCAACGGTGTGTATCTGCCGCCCCCAGAAGGTTTTCTGTCTGCCGCCCCCTCCACGGTATCTTCGTCAAGATACCAATGTATATTCAACATTTGATGGAATTTGATCGAACGGATCTGCCAATTTCAGGTATTTTTCCACTTTGCATGCGGTAAATAGCCGCCCCCAATAGTTTTTTGGATTTGCCGCCACCAAAATCTGAATCTACGTCTATCTGTTAGTCTATGTACCAAATTTGGTCAAAATCGGTCGAGCCGTTCTCAAGATATTAAATAAAACGTAAAAACTAAACTCAATTGTCCTACCGTTGCTAAGGAAGTGTATTTTAAACTTAACTACACCAATGTAAATCAAATGGGAGCCGCCATCATGAATTTTCCGAGGGTATGTTTCCGGTTTGAATCCCCATGTAA
>JARJDZ010007044.1:0-39965 GCA_030264555.1 Aleochara sp. GC000083
TGAGGAACTAAGCAAACGGCGAGAGTTTCCCATCTTTATCTATCTGTTTTTATATTTGGCGACAGGACAATATTCAGACGCAGTTCGATATTGGGTAACTTGTGTAATAATTTTCCGAGTCGTTCTCGTAGTCGTAGACTTTCCCTTTTTGATCCCTATCTGTAAGCGCTTGGCAACCAGCGTTATCCTGCCGAAGGAAAATTCGGTCGCGATCGATCCACATGTTTTTATCGCTTAATAATATCGACAGAATCAAGCAAAAGTTGACGTACATTGTTATTTTTTGTTTTTCACCAAATATTATTCTAAGAGATTCTGTATTGTATCGAAAGGAAAACTATTTAAAGTGTGTGAGATTATAAATTAGGATTACACTAAAGTGTATGAAAATTAAACAAACAGTTTTAATACTTTCATACCAAATGTTTCTTGTGAACACGTCATTTTTTCAACGTAAAAGTCAACAAGGAAATGGCCAAATTCTTCCAGAGTTTCAGGATCTCTGTTAAAATAACATTTCTATAGTAATATTTTCACAAGGTGTAGAAGTAAGCAAAGATAACATATTTTTTTATTGATATTGCCTATTTCAATCTTCCCCTGAAGTTATCATAAAATATGAAGTTTGATCCTGAAATCAATATTTAAGACCAAGCACATTTTTCAAGCATAAATAATTTTTGCATTCATGTCTGTTAATTCTATATATTTTTTTTAAATATTAAACTGCTTTGATATTTATCCAAAATTCATAACAATTTTTATTTATTTCTGTGGTCAAAAGTATCACAAATAATGTTGCTTATCATATTCCATTGGCAGCAATTAAAACATTTAAAATTTCAGGGATTTATTGATATGCAATATTTTCAGTAAACGTTTTCAACTTTATCTTAGATATCAATATTCACTTCCAACAAGTCAGGATTCTCAAGTTATCATATCCAATCATTAATATGATAGTCTCATTAAAGAGCATGCAAATAGTTATAATCATTCTACAGAATTACATTCGAAAACTGCAAAATATACCATATTTCTTGAATCACTATTGAAATTATAGATAATTTTAAAAAGGAGTAATCATCAAGAAAAAAAATCAAAGTTTCTCAATTTTAATGTTCATCTAAAATCATCTTAAAGGACTTATTTTTGTCGGAATAAAGGATTGGGAACAAGTTTATTTTTATGACTTTCTGTTATTAAAATATAATTGAATAAAGAATCAGGGAAATTTTTACGTTTGACAGCTTTAATGTCAATCAGGATATGTTTTTCAATTACTACAATATTCATGTATTGAATGATTGGTTTCATGAATTTATATTTGAATATTCAAAATATATTTATATTCAAATTTTCCATGTTCAATATTTTTAAATTTAAGTAATATAATTTTGAAACTTTTATGGTCTAGGTGAAGTAATCCTATTACTTTCCTCAAATTCTGATCTGATGTTTTACTTGTATAATGTTCAGTGATTAACTACAGATTTTGCTAAAGTATTTTTTTGCTTAGCATTGTTTATATATGTGTTGCTTATATTTTTTTCAAATTTTCGTGTTACCAATTTATCCAATGTTAATTGACTACCATTTCTTATACCAAGACTTTGATTAATATTTAGTTTCTTTTCAATTGATTTCTGAAAGAAACATTGAATATATCTCAACATCATGTATCCCAGAAATGAAAAAAATTACTTCAGCTGTTGAAAAAGTCCTAAATCTAATACTTTTTCTGGGAATTATTGCGACTACAACATTTGAAGATTTAGTACTCGTGTAAATTTTTCGTGGAAGATCAAATTTTGCATAGTAGCTAGCAGAATAATATAAAATTCATCAAAACATAAAACACATTCTTTGAACGTCATCTCCATGGTATCATATTTGAAACATGAATCAATCCACTTTTCCCCATATTCGACATCTTGTAGCCTACTTTCTTGCGCGCTCCTGAATCACTTTGCATCACAATGTTCGCAACGTTTGACTCGCAACCTACGGACGGAAATAATTTAATGCCTCCCGAAAAAGAAGGGATAATCCCATAAAAGAAAACTTACGCTCTACCGGCTCGAACGGAGGCCATTGTTCGATTCAGTTTCATCAAAAACAAATAAAGAAAAATGTACATTTGTCATCCGAGATGGGCGCAACCTTCGCGAATTGGTGCGGGATGAATGGAAGAAGTCATCTCCAGCTTCGGGATAGATAGCAACATTTGTCTATTATAACGGAGAAATATTGAGTCGTATTTTGTCAGCGCGTATGTGATTTCCCCATTCGTGTTTGTTTGCTGGCAAAAATTGGTTCAATATCGTGAATTGAATTCCTCAAAGTATCATAAATAACGGCCGTGCGCAACGACGCCTATTTCGCTTCTTGTCCATTGTTGTTATTCTCGTTGTCGCATTTCGCAAAGTGATCCAGCTTTCTTAACACGTGATGAATATATATTGTACGCGAGGAAGAGACGCGCAAAAGTTGTACTCTAGCTGATAATCCAAGTTTTCCGAATAAATAACCGTTGAACTTTTGTTGCCGAAAATATTGTAAACATCAAGTTATAGTCCATTTATTTTATTTCGACATTCGGGAGTGAATCACCTGAATAGTCGAATAAATAAAAATAATATATATAAGCGTATTTTTAATGACTTTCTGTTAATCTAATATGTATTATTGAATAAAGGATCGGGGAAATTTTTACGTTTGACAGATTTTATATCAATCAGGATTTGGTTTCCAATTGCTTCAATATTCATCCATTGAATGATTGGTTTTAAATAAATTTCTACTTAACTATACAAAATATATATATATTCTAATTTTCCGTTTACAATTTTTTGAATTCAAGGAGTCTAATTTTGAAACATTTATAAACAATTTATGTATACATATACAATTTAGAAAATTTCAGCATTAGCAAGACAATATGCAAAAAATAATCTATTTGTTTAATATTTAGTTTAGTCACTAATTAGTAGTTAATAAAATATTACTGCGTTGTGGAATGTGAATAAAAAGGCTAAAAATATTTTTGAAATATTTGCCCAATGATAAAACAGTAAATTCCGTAATCTAAAATATTAACTCCATTTTGAACAAGAATCTGAAGTTCATCATCATAATTAATTGAGATTATTAATAAATTATTGTTGATTTGGTAAGAAAGGATGAAAGTTTGACATGTTTTCCAACTAAATTTATAAAATGACATCGGTTCAATGCAAAATAGTAATTAATCAGTAAACCCAAAATTTGTGCCACTATTTTTGATGTGACATGTTAAATGTCACAATTAAATGATCAAATTCTTGTTGCCCATAAAATAGAAGTTTTTGATTTTATTAGACGGAATAGGCCGGTTCTAGTTCAAGATTTGCGATTTGATATAGAACCGGTCTATTCTGCATATTTCTCCCACTTGTAGCATAAAGTACGTCACTAATTTAAAATGTGGTAAATATGCTATTTTAGTCAGTAATAAGCTTACTTCTACTACTAGTACTTCTTGAATAATTTCGAAGAGAGAACCTTTGGTATGCAGAAGAAATAACAGACAATTTCATTGGCACGTGTTTAAAGATGCTTTAAACATTCATAATTTTCTCTCCCACGCAGCCCTATATACAGGGTGGTTTTATTGCTCTGTTATGCAAGAGTTTAATGGATGCATGTACATGACCTCCGATATCGTAAATGATCAGCCACGTAATGGCATTGGTACTGGTAGTTTAAGTACCACTAACGTATCGTGTGTGGCTGTAAAAATATTATTTATTTTACGATTATGCCTTAATTTAGAAGCGACTCATAATCTCATAATACTTTTTACGATTTATCCGCTAAAATTATAGCGGATTTTATGTATGAGACAGGATATTTAAAAATGCACATATATTTTGAATAAGTAGCTCAAACCTTAAAATAAAGGTACGATGAGTTCTTTTTAGAAAATTTTCAATAAAAGTTAATTGTTTTCATAAAATTGGTTAAATAACTGGCGTTACATATTAAAAATAGTTGCTTGAAAATCTTAAAATTGTTACAGGATGTAGAAATATTTTTTTAATAAAATTTCGAATTCTCATTTAGTTTTCCTATTTTAACTCAAAAGTCGATGAATTATTTAGGAATATGATTGTATACTAAATACTTTTGACATTATTGGAACAATTTTTAGTAATAATTTTTGCTTAAATTGATACATTTGAATAATAGCATATTTAAAATGCGCCTTAAGTCTTGTTTTATAAAATGCATTGTAGGGTGCAAATTTCTTCACTGAGAAAAATATCATTATCCGTGAAATTAATGGAAATGTGTGGAAAATTCATTAACTCATAATTTTCATAATTATAAATGAATATAAATCCAGAACTAATAAGTGTGAATGGAAATTGATTACAGTTGGCATTCAAACAGCTTCGAAACTATACCCGAAATTAAATGCCAAAACTCGCTGGTCACGTTTAATTAACTAACGAACAGTTTGAAATCATCGAATTGCATCGCATCAGCGTTGATCATACCCACCGTATCGGGACAATTCTGGATGAGGCCACAAACCGATTTCGAGTGTAATTTGTGCACACTCAACTGTATATTCGCTGGATACATCTACTTACAGATGCTATCCAGCATTCTGCCGCCTTCGTTGTATGATTGCATTACTATTGAAAACGGTCTGGCATCATCGTTAACGGCTGCTTTGATTTGATTGCGTTAGTCATTAATGAGCAGCGAGCCAAAATTCACTGTTTCGCCGGAAACAGACGGCTGCTAATTCGATTGCATCATTTTCGCCCCCGATGGGAGAGATGGGAACGAACATCTATACCTACTTCATTAATTATAGAGTGTGCTAATTACTTCATTTATTATTTCGCATCGAGCTGGTTCGGGACCAATGACAAAAACATTGGCTGAATGAGAGATTAGCTCGAGGGTGCGTTACGCAACCTCCTCTGTTTTAGTTGGAGGATTGGCGGGTGTAATGACAATGAAGATTTGCCAAATGAAAGCCAGGCCCTCGTCAGGGGTAAACAAAAACATTCGCAATCGGGAATCGTCGATCGAATTTTTCGCAACTCTGCGCTGAAGTGCCTCTTTATCATGTTGATGTTTCCCTTTTCTTCGTGTCCGTCGCAGATCTCTGCGGAATTCCAATAAACGAGAGTGGGCGAACGGTTTCAACAAGGCGGAAGTGATGGCACTCGAAGCGGAAATCGATTATGAAATAATTTGTTCGTTTTTAACAAATACATTCTCCTATGTGACAGTAACGATCGTGAGTTATGTCATAAGCAAACTATTAATTAATGGTACAATAAGCAGTAGATTCACTTGATTCATACTATTTTTAGTAAACTAAAATTTTGCTTTGCTCTGCTTCGTTTGCTTAAGTAATCCGGATGAATTCAGGAAAATTATTAATGTATCAATATCTGCTCTATTTTTTAAAATATTTTACTATGGTACTTAATGGAAAACGCGATAATTTTTAGTCCATTCAAAAAAACAGAGAACTTTGGATTCATATAATTTTTTAATATAGTGAAGATTTTATCAGTCAAAGCTAAAAATGATATTGATATCAAGATATTTGTCGAAAAAAGTAAACTGAAAGCTTAAAATCAAGAATTTTTAAAAATGGTTTAGTTTTATTTATTTTTAATTTATTATCACTTAGTAATGAAATTTATAACTAACTTATGGTTTATTATTTAAATCAAAATATCACTATACAACTATATCACATATAGTTTAAATTTGTGGTTTTATACTACTCCATTCAATTTTCGAAGAATAAGAAAAAGAAATTGAAGGTGACAATTTTTAAAATTTTGACCATTTTTTATCAAATAGTTTATTCTCAGGATGTAACATCATTGTATGTTTTGTCATCATTTGTCATTATCCTGTACTGCTTAATCGCAGAAACGTCATTCTGTATATGACAATGTTGAAAATTTTTTAGCAAGAATGCCTGAAGAAAAACTTCTTGGGTTTAGATGGTCTATTTTTCACAACATCCAACTTATTCCCAAATCTTACCCAAACTTTCTAATCGTTATACATCTTTTTGAATGGAAGGGGTTCAAGGCTGAAGAAAAAGTTAGGCAGGATATTGAAAACTTCTTTCGGTCTAAACCTACCGCATTTTATAATCAGTAAATTGATAAGGTAAATAGAGAGTTATCACAGATAATTGGGATCAATATCTAATAAATAAATAAAATACATCAATTATTCGATAAAAACTGGCAAGTACACTATAAGTAAATACGATTTTACAAATGGATTATAAAAAACAACGTTTATAACAATTAATTCTCTTTGTTCAAATAACAGATTTAAGAAAATGTCATATCCATTAATTTAAAACTAGATATATGTTTTTTATTTTTATATAAAATTTTTTAATATAAAACAGAATACCTTGATAAATATAACCAAATATCCATCAGTTGACAAAATATGAATAAACAATCTGGAAAAACAATTTCTTTTGAAATGAGAAACAAATAACAAAATGCTTGAAGTTGTTTACTTCCTAAATGTATGGCAAAACACATTTCGTGCAAGTGAAGCCATTTTGATTGACATTCTAATTCGGGGCTAATGGAATGAAAACTCGAAAAGTGCAGAAACAACACGTTGCAATGGGATTTTCATTTTTCCGGGCGAATCATAACGGGAAGTACGTGCGCAGGACACACGTGCGACATATTGAAATATCCGGCGATGAGGCACCGCACCGAACGCAACGTGATAAGCATTATCACATTTCGTTTTTCCACATGCGAGCGCTCCCCGACTTCGAAATTATCCTATTTAATCAACGTCCCCAGCGGAGTAATGGAAAAACAACAGGAATCCATGCGGATTGTACGCGCGCAGCAACAAGAAAGCACTCTAGCGGCCTAATGGCTACTGTTCCGGCTCGTTGTTTCATTTCAATGCGGCCGCCATTGTGGTGCATTTAATTTTTACATTTGTATGCGCACGGCTAGAAATCGCTCGCGTAATTGTTCTCCCATGGCTGCAGCAGCATGGTAATTGCGACGAAACACGCGCTTCTGGCCTCTTCAAGGCAAAAGTATGCGAGGCGCGCACCAGGAGGACCATTCGTTCAGGATTTATGTGCGCAGGAAGGATTAGCATGAACAATTTGGAATTGTACATCGCTACAAATTATTGTACTACCACTTAGAGCTACAGTAATTTTAGCAGGCGATAATAGTGGATTACATGATAAATGGGTGAAGGATTTAAATCACGACTGGGACGAGTTTATAATGACTTTGTGCAGAATTTTGACATTTTATTTTACCAGTAAAGAGTCGATACAAGTTTCCATAAAGTTACAAAGTTCCACTTTGTTATTACCATTTCGGAAGTGACTTATCAAATGCAATCTGTATCTTCAAATTTTCGTTTGATTTCGTGGGTGATGACCATTTTCCATAAAGCTAAATGTCTAACCATATGATAAGAACCAATATTACACATTTTCAAGTTGACAGTCAATAAGCATAAATTGAATAAGAAAAAGAAAGTATAACCGAGATTTGTTAAATGAAATTGAGAATTTCAAATCTGTGAATTGTAATTCAGAAAACGTCACTTTTAATTCTAAACGCTATAAATTTAATTTCGATTCATAAAATATAATTCAGAAAGTGCCAGATAAGAATCAATATTACACATTTTCATGTCTACATTCAATAAGCATAAATAGAATTAGAAAAAGAAAATATAACTAAAATTTGTTTAAAAAATTGAGAATTCCAAATTTGTCAATTATCATCTAGAGAACGTCCCTTGTAATTCTAAAAGCTATGAATTTAATTTCGATTCATAAAATTTAATTCAGAAAATGATATTTGAAATTCGGAAAACATTACATATAATTCATATCCCATGGAATCAAAAATTGATTCAAGTAGTATAATTATAAGTATAATTGTTATTTGTTAAATCGCATTGAAAATTTCAAATCTATAAATTGTAATCCAGAAAACGTCACTTTTCATTCAGAATACTATAAGATAAAATCACGATTCCTAAATGAAATTCAGAAAATATCATTTAAAATTCAGAAATCATTATAACTATAAAAATATGCACTCTTCTGAATTTGATTTGATGTATTCTCGATTACGTTTAAGTGATATAAAATACATTTAATTGTTTTCTGATGTTAAACTTATGAATTGTCAATTATATTTCCAAATCTGAATTACAATTAAGACTAACTGAATTACACATAGAAAATTTCTGATTAGAAAATACATTTGCTGCTCACTCAGTTAAAATAAATGTAAATTTTAATTAATCAATTTCGGAGTTGTATGTTATTGTTTTTAAATTAGTATTGAATTTCGAGATTAAAATTCATTTTAGTAACTCAGCAACTAAGTTTCTGAAGATTAAATTCTGATATTATAAGTTATAAGCCACAAAATACCATATTTAGAAAATATGCTATTATGTTAATTTCAAACCAAAATTTAATTATTTTCTGTTTAGGCATTTCTTATGATAGCGATATTTTATTCACGTGCATTAAACGTTATTATATCTAGCTGAAGAAATGTTGTTTTAATGATTCAAGAAGACTCAAAATCCAAAATTTTTGCCACAAATTCTGTTGATAAATCTTATTAATGAATCTTTGATAAATTGTAAATATTTATAACCATAAGTAACTAACAATGTAAGTATCTCACAATTTATCATTCGTTTTAGTCACAAATAGAGCCAATTGTTTATAACTTCTTTAGTAGGTACATCTTTCGGAAATAAAATTCAATTTTAATGAGCAATAGTACACTTCAAAAATACTTTTTATACCATTACAAATCCGTGTAATATATTGATGGTTCTCATTTGGCTTCTGTCAGTGTAAAATCGATTAGTTCGTGTTTATTTGGAAATTATGCAACTTGATTGGCAATCTTCGGTTTTGGCACTGCTCCAACCTAACGAAAGGAGGAACATTTCAGCTGGGATGTTTCACATGGAACGAATTTTCGGTAGGGAATGCTGCCCGGTCATATCATTCTTGAAATCGGCAACAACGGACGGTTCGTGTAATCAAATGCAAAGGCTAAATATAATTTCGGTAACCGTAGATTTAATTAGAGTTTCAGACTTGGAGTTGAACTATTGTTTGATGCTCTTTATTTGGTTAACATAGAAGATTACATTAGGTACTTAGATAGATATTTGTTGAAATTTACTTTTCATAAAATCGTTAATTAATAGGCTGTTTACTCTATAGCTGAATTGCTATTTATTTAAAACTATATATAATAACATATATGCAACTATACATTGTATAAAACATTAAACATTATCAAAAACGATATATTGGTTGACCCAAAAAGACATGACATTCTTGAATTTTTTTTTACATTCAGGTTTATTTATATAATACCCAAAAATCTTTAGTAATGCATTTTTCTGGTACACCGAAAAGAAAACTGAAACAACGAAACCAAAAAGGTAAACTATTCAAAAGACATGAACAAAAGTAATAAAAAACAAAATGCTTAGATATTTTTTAAGTTACTTTGAAATCTGCAGAAATAAATATTTGATTATAAAGTACACGTTTCCAGTTTATAATTTCCAATATTATATGAAAATATAGGAATTTGATAGTTTTGTTAATATTGCGAAATAGAAAAATACCTAAAAACAAGATACCTAATAGAAAAGTTCTTAAATGCAAGGTATTCCACAAAATTATTCTAACAAGTAATAAAATTAAATAATAACATATGTGTACAATTAATAATATTTGTTGGAAATTCAAAAATTCTTTTATCTTATGCTATATGTTAATATTTTTCAGAAAACATTGCACAATACCCAGCATATCAAAATTGCAATCATAATTTTAAACTTTAGTTGTATTATAAGAATCAGGTGACAATTTATAATGATTTCATAAAAATGTAGCCAATTTAACTTAATTTTACTGAGCATGAACTTTTGATGGCAATAAAGTTTAAAAATATTAATAAAATTCGCAGCTAGATTCAACTCTCGGCCATCATCATCAAATGAACCATTTCTTCTTTGTAATTCAAATTAAACTCAAGCAGTGAAAGCGATATAAAAGTCGAAATCCGTCAAATAAATTTAAATAAAACACATCTACTAAGTTATTTAACCTTGTTAGTCCTCATTTATTCAACTTTGATTATCCAGCTGAGATCAACATTGAACATCTTGAACAAAATTTTGAGATAGTTCTCATTCATCTGTAAAACATATTTGAAAAAACAGATTGACCTATAATGAAATTTCTTTAAAATGCATAAGCATAAATCAATTTGATTCATTTTAATCAAAAACATTTAAATTGTAGGACGAGGAAAGTATCATTTGTTTGATATCTTTCATTGACATTAATAAAATTCTCATTTGCATAAAACAAACTCATCCCATCACATGGGTTTTAAAAATATCTCATTAATGGGAGCGAAATGAAAGTAGCAAGCATTTTAATTGCCAATTAATACGATCCTCTGATACAATCAAGGTTTACATCTGCAATCAAAATAGTTTACTACCCGAAAGTGAGCAACGTAAATGATAACTACAGGTACATCTGGCATAATGCTATCACCTGCATTGAATATCTTGTCGCACGGCAAATTAATTAAGACGCACAATTGTATAACGACGTTTAGCTCAGTTTAGCCAATCCTTAAACGCACAAACACAATCGACGACGTTGTTTAATCGAAATAACAATTCCAATAGGCCGAACATCACACGCATCCCAGGCGAGCGTGTCTGCCCGTCTAAAATTAATTGCGGCATAAAAGCTAATTAATAACCAATAAAATTATATACTCGAACCCTTTCATGGCATGGCATCAGTGTTACAGCACTTCATTAGACTAAAAGTTCGATCAGGCACGCATATGTGACTAACTACCATACGTGTATCATGTGTGTGCAGTAAACCCTTCTAAATGAAATTGTTCGAGCATTGATGAACAATTTAATTCGATTAGACTGTTTAATTACATTAACTAAGTATACAGAATTTGCATTCATCTTATGTACTCAATAAAAGCGAGTTATAAAATTCATAGTGCAGTTACATCTCAATTTTTGATTTATTTAATTCAAAAATTATCATGAAAGCTAATTATTCATTAACATGATTGTAGGCCAGTGAATCAATTGAGTATATTTTTCATACAATTTTTGCTATACATTTCTAAAGAGGCATTTTATATCGAGAAATGTTATATAATAACATGATTTTATGCAACTTAACATACATTGCATCATCTGAGCATATTTTTGTTATCATTTTAGTGTTAATTTAGAATTTTATTTAATATTTAGTATTTCATGTGGATATCTATCTATAAAATAAACATAATAAATTCTTCTTTTGTTGTTTAGAACTTTCGAAATTCTTAAAAATTCATTCAAGTATCTTCGGGTTTTTATCTATATCGAATTCATATTTTTTAATATTGTTTGATATTGAAATTTTAATCTAGAATGCTAATATAAAGAAAAATTGGTTTTGAATTATTGAATCCACTTATAAACTTTAATGGACGATTATTTTCTTGAACTGTTTCCAAATTCTAATCAGTACTTCATTTTCGCAAATGTGAAATATTAATCACAATAAAAGTAAAATAATAATTACCAATATCAAAATTTTGATTTAGTCTGCGCATTATAACTATATAAACTTCCGGGGATATTGCCAAGTTTAATTTCCATAAAAGTGTATTATATACATTAATTTTTGTCTGATGAATTCTTCGATTATCTAACAATCTAATAAACAATTGATTAAAATCTGTATATTAACTTATATGACCGATTATTTCTTTCAACTATTTAAAAATTATAAATTGCAAATTTAATTAAAACTTCGTTTTTGTATAGATTATATAATATTATTTCGTCTCAATTATAACAAAAGCAAATTCGATCAGAAATTCATAATAAATATTTACGAACAAAAAGGTATCGATAATATTGCATACTATTGGTCACATCTGTGCAACTTTTTTGATGCAAATATTTCACGGAATACGTAATATACCGTTTTTTGCATTTTCATCACAAAACATGCTGTGCTTCAACTTTTTATTGTGCACTCGCGCGTGCGAATAAAGTCTAAAAGCATGCTGGCAAACAAATTTATATTCTTCTTAGCGAGTTCTACGCGTTAGAAACTTGCTTCGCAAGTAACTTCTTGGAGTAGGGTATGCTTTTATTTGCATAATAAAATTTACTAATTTAATGATATGTACACTAATTAATATTGATAAAATATAAAGAAATAAAACTTTTCTTGCAGTACATAATTTTTTGTGTTTTTACATCCTAATTGATATAATTGAGCATTAATTGATAAAAATAATTTTTAATTGCACGCTTTTATTCGATTACATGTAATGATATCATTCATCACGTTAATAAATAATCATAAACGAATGGCTGGAAAAAATATTTGTTATCAATGATGGTAAATCTACATTAAATATATCCGCACAGTATTTGAATAATATAGGATAACAAATAATCAAAACAAATAGCTTGTCATTTAAGCCTGTGATAATTAATGGGTTAAGTTTGGTAGCGTTAAATTGTAATCTATTTCCATATCATCCTTTGTGAGATTATCCTTTAGAAATTTGTTGCAATTAACATTTTAACTATTGAATTAATTCGAAAAGCAAAATAATAAGTAATTGTAAATCATGCACTGGTAATGGTAGTGAAATCCCCAAAATGTTTACATAACATTTAATTAGAATGCATGTAGCAAATAATTAAATACCATCTACTGAAGTGGGCCCAATTTTTATGTTGAATTTATCTATTGTATTTGTTTATAATGCATAAATGAGTTTGGGTTTATAAATACTCAAAGAGAGCAAAAATTCGGGAATTATTAAAAACTTGTTATTTTGCATTAAAATTTGACAAAATTTGGAAACATACTTTCTAATATAAAGTTCAATATTTCCTTTTTTCTCAACTAAAATTTAGTTGTATTTGTAAAAACGAATTAAAATCCCACAAATTGAAACCGTGTTCAATTATTTCGAAATTTAAATGTAGTTATGACAAGTTTATATTTTCAGTAAAGGTCCTGTATAGTTTCTCAATATTAAACCTAGCAAAAATAACCCAACGTAGTTGTTGCTTTCGGAAATTGTCTCGGAAATGTGAAAAGTTTGGTCGCGTCACATTTCTCCTCAATTCAAAAGGTTATCTATCCAAGATAACAACAAAATATATAGGAAAACGTAGGAAAAAATCTATTTTTTAAATATTGGTATCGAAATAGATGCATTTAGATAATATATTGGATGACTTTCAAGCGATATCAACAAAAATTAATTATTTTAAAATCTAGTTATTCTTTAATTACCATTTGAGATACTATCATGACAGAAAACTAATAATGTGAAAGCATATTAAAAACATGAATAAAATAAGTACGCGATGAAAGGCGCGCAAAATGTTGTAAAAGTTTATGTTTAAAGCGCCACAATTTCCGAGATGCATTAACGCGTAGAGAGTGAGCCGAGATGGACGAAGAAAATTGAATTTTATTGCAGACATCGCCTGATTTACAACGTGCGCGTTACTCGAGGTGTTGCCACGTTCCATTCGGTTTCGTATATTTTCTTTCCAACATTGTCACTCACATTGTTGTACGATGAAAATACTTAAGCGTACTACTTCTCGCAGCATTCAGGAGTTTAAAAGTAAACTTTTCCCTCGAAAATTCAGCAAGTCCATATAATCAGATCTTAGGTGAATGGAAAGCAGCAAAAACGAAAAAGATTTTTTCAACTTTATTCATTTGTAGTAAAATGATAAATGAATGAAGCTGTTTTCTTCTAACTTTAAACAAATTAACAACTAGCAAGAATGTCACAAATACATAACAACAATTAATTTTTCTGTTTAATGTATATAGACAATACAATCCACATTCTTGGCAATTTTAAAATTAATCTATATTATTTGATTTCTCTTAAATTTGTATTTAATTAAAACCTTTAATAAACCTAACATAAAAAATTCAGGATTCTCAAATTCGTTTTGCATATCAAGGAAGAAAATCAAAATGCATCAGTAGATGGAGAAAATCACAAAAATGAGTTTCCAAAGCATTTTTCCTTGCGGAACTTTGACAACATAAAAACTGATTAATAGCAAAATAAACTTAGGAAATAACTTTACTAAAGTCGAGTAATTTCAATGATTTATTCTAAGTCGAATAACTTCATTCATAATATTTTTTACATTCAAAAAAGTGTCAACAACTAAGAAAACAAAATTAGCGGCGATTTCATTAGTACTAATATATAATGAATCATTAATTAACTATGTAATAAGTTCAGTAAGACCAAACGTAAAACTAATATCTGAAACGCAATATTAACTTGATTTAGCATAGCATGAATTTAATAAAAAGAGCAACTGATATATTTCTATTTTGTTTAAGGGCAAAAATCAAAATGCATCTCCAAAAAAAGATACACAACTGTTTTTATGACAGTTAAAAAAAATTTCTTATTTCAAATCCAACAAATCCTTCTTATAGTATTTGACAACTCAAAAATTGATTAATCGCAAAATAAACCTAAAATCAAAACGCATTAACAATTAATGACTGCTTACAATTATCTTTATTGGGGAGAATTAAATGCGATTTCGAAAGTTGCAATTTGTCAACTCAATTAATAGAAATGCATTTGAGCAACTATTCTACAAGATTGCAATAGTCAACACAATGCACATAACTTCAATGATGCAATAATTGATTTAATTATCCTGCAAAGCTATCATTTTAATAATATTTATCTGTTTATGTTAATTAGTTCATTACTTCCATGTGTATATCATTACACACTTGATCTTATAGTTATTTCAGAGATTAATAACACATTTTATTCGCCCAATTAATGAATAAGTTCATATTATCCAAATTATTGATTTCTTATCTGAAGAATTTCTCCACAATCTAAATGGCATAAATTTTGAGAGACTTTAGAAGGAAAATATTTCCAAGGCATTTATAAAATGAATCGTTAAACGTTGGTAATAAAAATGAATAAAATTTCAGTCATTGTAAATCATTTCATAAGCTGAATCTTCTTGAATACACTTTATTTATTTTGCGTCATTTTTTCATCATATATTTTCCCTGAAGTAAAATAACAGTAAAGTTTCATTATGAAACAAATTGTTAAGAAAAATAAACCTAAAAGAAAATTATGTTTTTCTCTTACATTTACATTTATCATTATTGCGTCGGTGACTTGTTCATATGTAATAAAGTTGAAACGCACAACGGATAATATTATAGAGCTTCTGTTCAAGTTGGAGGCCATATTTGAATGTTTTTCCCCACAGGACTTGCACAATATGTGCGCAATGAGGTAGAGCCCTCATAATAGAAGCACATCAAATTCATCACGATTTACACATTGCTCATTCCCATTACTTTTCGGCGCTCATTACGCACGAGTTGGCGTTTTCGAGGCGCAATCGTTTAATGTGCGTTTTATTCCGAGCATCATTTACATTTTGTACTCTAGTGCGCGCAGTTTGCGTTAATGCGAATTCGCAAATAGGCGAATACATGCGAATACATCAAAAAACGCACGCATGATTGAAGCTTACAGTGCCTTTTACACGCCTTAATTAATCGGTTAATGCGGCCTTGTTTCATATTTAAATGGAATTCATATTTACATTTTCACCATTGGGATTTTGCGCCCATCGCGCCTGTTTCCGACCGTGCGCGCAATAATATAATAAAAAGACGCATTATTTATTCAACATCAACGTGATTACCGACGAGTATTTGGCATTTGGGGGGCGGCTGTTCATTGGCGGCAACGCCCTCCCCCGCTGAGAATAAATTTCATACGGAAATGCGGAAAAGAGGCGCGTTGATGCGCGACCGGAAGGACAGGGAGTGTTCGATGGAAATTTTGTGAATCATTACCCACTCTGACGTGAACATTGTGAAGGATACACGAATTATTTGTGCTTCATTTTATGTTAATTTCATGTGTTCAGATATTCAAGAGAGGTCAGAAGGGATGAATAGGCTTTTAATGTTTGATTAATTTTGCAAGCAAAGCGAAGATTTTGAAATCATTTTCTTTGATACACTTCTTGATTAATTCTGAAATTTTACATCCGTGATATTCCTCATTTTGATCAAATATTTAATATAATTTCCTAAAATATCATATTATTATCCATTTTGATGAATAAATCTTTAATAAATTGATATCCAAATGTTGGTCAATTCTGAGTTTAAAAATGGTCAATATTTTTCTTATCTTATTATAACCCATTTTAGTGAATGAATCTTTAGTTAAATTATATGAAACCCGGTAAATCCAATAACGTAATTTTAGTCAGTTTTGAGTAAAAAGTATCATCATGATTTGATATAATATTTTTCTCATTGAAGCATGCAATCTATTCTTTGCATTGTTTGTTAATTGATAGTAACTAGAATTAAATACGAGGGTGAAAATTTAATAATTTTTATTTTACATGTGAATAAATTGGATAACGACAGACAAAATAAAATGCTGGATACTAAGATATCAAATATTTAAAATTTAACAAACATGGTCATAATGTGCCAGCTCTAACAAGATTTTGATTATTCACGGGTGACATTTGATATGTCATATGAGAAATACCAAATTTTCTTCAGTAAGATAAAACATTATCATATTCCACACATGATCGAAATTCTATTTTAAACACATGAAATATATGCATTACTCGTTATAATTTTACATTTGTCACACTTATAATATAATCTACAGTTAACTCCCCGGATGTTGTAATGGTGGTATTTTCAAAGGTGGTCACTGAAAATTATTTACAAGGAAAATTAATTAGTAATTTAGTTTACTGTACAAGTGTGATTATAAATACTTTGACAAAAATGGATTGCAACTTGTAAAATACACTGCTGACGCGTATGATTGCAAAAATTATCAAACATGGCAATAATATGGCAGATTTGACTTTCAAATTTGAAGATTTTCTGGTAAGATATAAAAAATCACATTTGAAATCTTGGTAATTATTTCACACTCAAAATTCTATTCAAACATTGTACCAACAAAAAATAGGGTATAGTTTATCACATAAGTACAAAATGTTATTTTATACTTGTTATTTACAATACATACCAACAAAGAAACTAAGTAAAAAATAATAATAAAACACCAAACTATTTTTTCATATTTGAAAAAATAAGCTAGTTTGTGGTTCAATTAATTCATTTGCATCGTATTTCCCCGAACACCAGAATAATGAAATTCCCCCAAACTTTTTATTAACTTTCCGCTAATCACAAACTAACAAAGCGGAAACTTTTGAAGCTTATTAACAATTTCCAGCAAATGAAAACTAATTAAGCTCACTGTTTGCTCGCGAACATTTCACTTTTGCGTAATATTTATAATAACTCAGCATCGAACAAAAGCAGTTTTTCGGCGCGAACTAATCATAAACAAACATAAAAACTGCCCTCTATCTTTTGGCACCGCATTGAATCAACAAACACATTGCGAAGAAGCGCGACTAGTGGACTAATAATTTGTTTGCTCGTTGAATACGTAATGTTATTAGTCTGAAATGCAGGCATTCGGTGAGCATACAAACGAGCGACCAGTCAGTGTAATCTAGATGAATAGATATTTCAAACACAGAAACACTATTCTTCAACATTTTGCCTTTGAAATTTTGCAGACCCATGCTTCATGTTCGTGAAAAACAAAAAAAAATGACGAACAATATGAAAAGTTATTTTAGGGGGTGTAGTTTTAAAAATCCTATGTAGAATTTCCTTTGTATAATGTTAAATAATCGTTGGAACAACTATTTAACCAACATAAATATAGACTGACTCAATGAATTCATTAATTATATATTTTTTTTATTTTTGAATGGATGATAGAAGGATTTTAGAAATTTGTTACTTAACTGAATATATTACTAAAAATATCAAAACTTATATCAAGTTTAAAATTAAAATTATTCAAAAAAAATGTTTGATGTAGATATATGGATAGAT
This sequence comes from Aleochara sp. GC000083, assembly GCA_030264555.1. Classification (NCBI taxonomy): domain Eukaryota; kingdom Metazoa; phylum Arthropoda; class Insecta; order Coleoptera; family Staphylinidae; genus Aleochara; species Aleochara sp. GC000083. The sequence continues at coordinate 18,146 of JARJDZ010007044.1, forward strand.
ATATTTCACTTATAATTCGATTGATCAACTATTTATTTTATACTATTTTCTCCAGTTTTAAAATTTGATATTAATTTTGTGATCCAATAATATTTAAATAATTTTATTAACAATTTTTATTCATCCCTTTTACCTGTTCATCCTTTTCTACTTATCTGAAATTCGAATAAACAACTACAGCTTTAAAGTAAACCAATAACCAGTAAACCAAAAATTAAATCAACTTCCGGTTGATCAGATGATTTCCAGCCAAGAATGTTGTTTTTGACATGAATAACATTTTAACAAAAACTTCTCATTAGAACCCTTGAATGATATCCTGAATTAAATACAAAAGAAAATAAATGAAAAACAGCTCCTGAATAAAACACAAAAATAATAGATTATCCACTAATTATACAAGAATCACGTATATAAACAAATATAAAAAACAATCAGTTACGATGCGTACAATAAATTACGCTAAAAATAAAGCCCTTTAACGAAACAAATACGACCCCAAAGACGAAAAACAACGAACCAAGCGATAGCACTAAACGTCGGAAAAAACACGCGAATCGAAGATGTGTAAAATAATGCTTCTTTCCATTTGCGTAAACAATGCTCACAGTGTAATAAAACGCAATCGCGTCTGCTTACACACGGAAAAAATACACAAGCACCAAACTTTTATCTTCGCCGGCGATAAAATCACGTTGTAATTGCTTGCTACTCTCTGCAAGTGCTCTAAAACGGGTTCAAAACAAATGGAAAATTTCACTTGTGAGCAATGTGAGCAATGTGTGGATTCAATTAAATGTTGACTCACCGTTTTTTATCAATGCAATCGAATTGTTACACTCAAGAGGATGAATTTAACGAGGAATTTTGGTTAGAAAAGCGCTTACATATTAAATTTTGTTCTATATTTATTCAAGGGTGCCAGGATATGTTTGGAAAGCAAACAATTTTAGGCGATGAGATATAAATCTTCAAAATGTCTTGAATCTGCTGCATCCCATTTATAATGTTAATTTTATAGTTTAAACAGTGATTTCATATCCTGTATGTTATTCTGTGAAATTCTTGGTTTAGATCCATGTTGTAGTATTAAATGTAACAGAAAATGCAAAATTATTGTTTACGTTTTAGTTAGATTGAAATGAAAATAACAAATCAAATGTTGGAAAAACTAGCGTTTTTAATATTCCTCTTAATACCTTTATTCGTAAGGCATTTCAGATTTACCAGTTATATGAAATTATAATTTAAAAATAACAATTAATGCCTAAATTTTAATAATATACGACAAATTTCTTTGCTTTTCTTCAAAATTTTGTTTATCAAAAATTGTTTAATTTGAAATAACCTCCTTTAACCACAACATATTTCAATTGACCATTCAAAGTATGTCAAAAAACTATATTTCATGAAGTTACTTTAAAAAAGTAAATTAAAGATTGATGATCATTATAACCTAGTGTTGGCTAATAAAAGTTGCATTTCCCAAATTTTGGTAATGATTGGAACTTGACCACCAATTGAAAAACTTCAAAAAAATGAACATGATTTAATGTAATTCATCAATAGAATTTGATTATATCAGACATGTTGTTTCTCCTCTTTAAAATTAAAAATTTTGTATTAAAGTCACAGTAAAATGTTTTAACTAAATCCAAATCCAATTGGACCTTATTTCACAAAAAATTATTAAAATCATTAAATTGTTCTATGTACATTGATCAGTTTTAAACTATATATATTTTCCATATATTCCAATAAATTCCAAAGTTAATGGTTGAAAATCCTGATATAAAACGACGAAAGCAACATTATTTAAGTCAAGAATTTGTTTTATACACAAATTCATAATTTAAAACAACGTTCAGCCAATTAAACTAAATATTTATTTTTAGTATAACGAACATTATAAAATAAATAGTGTCTAAGTTATGTAAACTTTATATGCATATGAATTCGAATTAAAATTTTTAATTCTGCATTTGAATGGGCACTTGAAGTTCTATTTAACTAAACCTACAATGAAAAGTTTAGCTGAATCTGAAATAATTTATAATGTTAGTGTTATTCATTGGAACTTATTTTTAAAACGGAGCTTTCGATATTTCGAAATTGTTTTATTTTGTTTGATCAGATGTAAAAAAACACATTTTCCATTATATTTCAATAAAGAAGGCATGAAAGGTTTACGAAATAGGCATGGAAATATTTTCAAACGGATTAAATATTCCGGCATAAAACTAAGAGAAAAAAACTGTACAATGCAAAACCATGGCAAAGCAATTCCTAATATAAAATAGAAAACAGGATAAATCCAATTACCTTAAATTTTTTTTGCATTACAATGAACAATAACTTTTTGAAAAGTATGTTTCCAATATTTTACCAATATTGGCCATATTAGAAACCTATGCCATCTAAGATCGGACTCACTAAATCTTAAATTTATTTATAAATATATTTTTATCCATTAGGACTCGTTTTTGAAACAAGGTTATCAAAAATTTTGTTGTGGTTCAATTAGTTATAATAAAAATACTTGTAATACTTGTACTTATCAACAGAGAAAATATTTAATAAAAAAAAACTAAAGGATTGGATCAATTTCAAAATGGTTAAATACTCTGAGATAATACTAAAAGGAAAGAAAAAATATGTAAATCAAAAAATTTTGAGGAATTTACTAGTTTAAAATATGCTAAATCAAAAAAATAAATAAAAATTTCGTTTTCCCAAATTTTCATAATTCGAATTTTACTTTGTCTAAAATTGAATTGAAAATTTATATCAAATCGATTTTATCACTTTATTATTCTTTATTGTATCTATAGATTTATAATTTGTTTTTGGATTTGATCATATATAATGAAAACATGATTACCGAAGATACATTAATTAAAGAAGATATAAACATTTTCTAATTTCTAGAACTACTTTCAGAAAAGTTAAATTTCCAGACATAAAATAAAAGGAAAAATACGTATGAAACAAAAAAATATATTGAATCATTGTAAATCCAATAGCTCATATATTTATTTTCATTACAAAGAACAATGTTAATTTCATTTTCACAAATATTGCCTTTTTGGCAACTTTGACAAAGTTAGGAGAACTTTAAACGCATGAAATCTGATTTAAAATTTACCTTATTACAACATTAGCTTCAGGCTGTTTGCGGATTGTTTCCAAATATTCATTGAACCATACATGAAATTGTTACACTTCCAGCAATGCAGCGCAATTGCATCATCATAGTTCATGAAGCAGAAACTTTTCAAACAGTTGGTCGCGTTCGCTCGGCGGGAAACAATTGTGCGCAACTTTACAAATCGGTTTTCTATCGCATTTTCATCGACAACAGTTCACATTTGGGCGGCTGTGTTTGTTAAAAAATAAATGTATTTTCCCTTTGCGGACGGGGTGGTCAAAATTGCGCTGGATTTATGCGACGCCCGACGTCGACGAGAAACTGCGCTTCCCGTACACACTCCCAACATTTATACCCGACGCCACCAGCAGCGGCAAGCATCCACCACGGCGTCCAGACGCATCCCCACTTCATCCTTACGCAGTCTCCCGCTACATCCATCCACAGCGTCGCTCCAAAGCAACGGGATACTCGGAAGGACTTCCACGGCCGCCGCTCGCGCGTACATCCTGCCAACAAGGCGGGCGTGCGTTTATGACGAAATTGTGTTATGTATTCGAGGAGAAAAAGGACAAAGGTGCAGTCGACAGCTTGAATCCAGATTCACCTAATAATTTGTATACAGATATTGGATGCCTTGTTCTTCGTCACTTCCTTATCATGTGAAGCTCGAGGAAGAATGTCGACGGTCAATGAAAATATTCTTTCATCGTCGTCCTTTTCAAACGTCTCATATTGAAGTATTTGTTTATTCCCTAATACATCCTGCTATGATTTAATCAAATCCCTTGCAAATAGGGTTCTTTTACAGAAAATGGTCTTATTTTATATTCGTAGATAATTCAACAATGAATTTACATAATTTATTTTCAAAGATAGAATATTTACTTTGCACTTATAATAGTTTAATTTTGAAATTTTCATCCTGGGATTATTAAAAATTTCGTTCATATTATCTAGATTGATTAATGTTTTACATATTTTAAACCGTCCTCCCTATTAATTCTTAAAATTCGTTTCAAATACTAATGTCTTCGAACATTTTAATATTTTTCAACATAATCAAAAACCTCTTGTATGAAGTAGATCAAATTTGTTTACTTTAGCAGTTGATTTACATAATGTTTCATTTATAATACAAAAATTTTTGAGATCTACCTCCTACTTGAATCAAATTTTCAAAGAATTTGGAATATATCACAAAAATTAAAACCAAAAATATAGTTCTTGTAAAAAATCATATAAATCAAATTTAAATTTACTTAACATAATTGTAAATAATTAAAGGTTGAGTCCTTATTCACCTAATAATTTATAAACAGATATTGGATCCCTTGTTCTTTGTCACTTCCGTATAATCTGAAGCTCGGGGAAGAATGTGGACGGTCATTGACAATATTCTTTACCGTCATCTTTTCAGCCATCTGCTGTTGAAGTATTTGTTTATTCCCGAACACATCCTGTTTATAATTTAATCAAATCCCTAGTAGGGTTCTTTGAAAGGAAAAGTTTCTCTTTTAATTTCGTAGGTAATTCAACAATTAATTTACATAATTTCATTCCAAATATGGCGAGTATTTACTTTGCAATTATAATAGTTTCATCTCTAATAAATTCTTAATTATTTTAAGGTGAAAATCAAACATTTGAAATTTTGAAAGTGAATTTTCTAAAATTTATTAATAGAATGATTGATGAGGCAAACATTTTAAATCGTCCTCTCTATAGACCTTTAAACTTCGTTTCAAATTCTAATGATATTGAGAATTTAAAATTTTTCATGATATTCAAAGATTTTGGTAATTGATTTTTGAATGCTTCATTTCTAATCAAAAGATTTTCGATATCTTTAACATCTATTTCAAGAAAACTTAAAATTTGAATAAAGCACTACAAAAGCTTAATTCAAAAAATCAAAATTTTCAGTAATTAGCGTAAGTATCAAAATAAAACATGGGATTTCTATTCACCATATAATTTGTATACAGATGTACATATGTACGTCTCTTGTTGAAGTATTTGTTCAGTACCGTAATCCTGTTGTCCCAAAGTAAAATTCATGGTTTTATATTCACAGCTATTTCAGCAATTAATTTACATTATTTCTTTTAAATACAAAAAAATACTTACCAAATCAATCCAGTCTCAAAGAGATAGACGACTTTAATTATTTTCTGGTGAATTTCTGCAATTTGACATCTTCACATTGAATTTTCTTAAATTCGAAATGAAAAAATGTCACAAATTTATTTAATTTTTTTCAAAATAGTGTAATTTTTGACAGATTTTAATATCTAGTAAAATAAACTCTAACCAAGAAGATAAGCAGCCTTAATTGTTTTTTTTGTACAAATCTGAAATTTTATAGTTAAAATATATAGATTGATGGTTATTTATAATGATGAGGGTAAATAATTTATTGAAACCAAAAGTGCCTTTTTAAATCGCCCAAAAAAGAAAAACTTTTAACATTCCTTTCAAATTCCAACATTTTTCTTGATATTCGAAAACATGCAATATATTGGAAATTATTCCTGCTTATTTTAGCAACTGATTTGCAAAAGTTCCATTCATAATCTTAAGAGTGATTTTTGGAAACTTACAATTAAAATTTAGATACCTTAATTGACTTCCAAATATAGCAAATACAATTCAAATTTCAATTATTTTTGCAATGTTATTTTTGAATATATATAGAAAAAGTTAGAAAAAACTCCACCCATAATCTGATATTATTAAATCGTAAATTATAATAAATATTCAAAATATGCTAACAATGAATGAAACTCTTAAATGATCATTTAGAAACTGACATAAATTAAAAGTAAATCCATCATTCTTTCGAGAATAGCAATTTTCCACATTTTTCGTGTTAACATTATAAAAAGTGAAAGGTGCTGATATTTCAACAACAAGCTTGAAAACTGATTGATATTCTTTCATTACTTAGTTAATTTAATTTTGGCTGAAAAGAAGGTCCATAAATTATGTCCGAATTTGCTGATCACGGACGAAATTACCTACATAGTTTCCGAGTTGGCCGCGCATGCTGTATACTTTGAAAATTGCAAACTCATAATGCGGTCTCATCCCGTCAGCGCAAAACAACAAGCATATACTCCTTGAACCTGCATGGTTCGCTGAAGAAAATTGGAATGTGTTTCTTATGATAATGTTACCAAGTAAGAGGGGGAGAAGTACAATAATGTATGCGGAAGGACGTTTCAAACAAAAAGTTGTTTTTCAAGGAAATGTAGAAAAACAGAAAATTTATATGAGTGGATATAATCTAATTTGGAAACAATTTGCAATTTACTTTTAACACAATTAAAGATGAAATCAGTTCTTGTACACTTTCGTATTGCCAAATTATTTGTTATTTTGTAAATTAATTTTTGGATAATTAAGTTGTATGTTCATCATGTTACAGACATATTTGTTTTAATTGGCGACGTATTTTCACTGATTTAATGAGTATATTATGTTAATTGCTTTATTTGGGACGACCAACTGTGAAGTATGAAGCATTTTGCATTTATAAGACAGGAGCATAATAATTTTGGGATCTTTCACTCGAGTGATGGCATTAAACCTTGTTGGTTGCCTAACCATAAAATATGAAATGTAGACAAGTTTGGTGTATGAATATTCAAGACTCCTTGCTTTTGGGTCTCCTAATTTATGCAAGAACTTTGAGAGGGTTTAGTACTGATTTCAAATTTTATTCCTTCTATTGATTTTCTAAGAATATTTCAAGATTCTGGAGGTTTCTATTTCATTTTGAACATTTACTTTTGTAGGTTTGGTTAAATTTGTTGTTCCCTAAGAGATATAATTTTTAGGGAATGGAAAGAAGAAACTGTTAAAAGTTTCAATTTTCTTAGATGGTTTATTTTTTTCTTTCACTTTCTTTTTCTATCCAGGGAATTTCCAGTTGATGTCTTTTCCACTGTTTTCCCAAATTCTACATAGGTAACTGGATTCCTATTTTCTTCATATCTATTATTTAACTCCTCAAAAAGATATCTAACACAGATAAGAAACTGTCATTTACTGAGAGCAATCATATAATTATTTATACCAATTTTAATTAAATATAATTAAATTTAAACTAACTATTAATATTAGGATTATTTTTACTGGGATTTAGAAATTGAGATTATTAATATGAGGTACTAATCAATCAAATCTGAAAACACTACTTTCAAATAACATTTAATATTTTTTTAGTTCACTCTTTTTGTGATTTGATAACGTGTTAAAATTTGATGATATAAGCTATAGTAAAATTTTGGATAAAATAAGGAAAATAACCACACAAACTTTATTAGGCTAAACTTAATAATGAAAACTTCGTTTAAATAAATGAGATCCGCACGCAACTAAAATTATCAAAATCATTCAGCATAAAATAATCCAACACAAACAGAAAACAAAATAATGATCTATAATTGCTTACCATCAACAACAACAAAAAACTGCCCAACAAAATTCTCCCAGAGAATTTGCTTCATCTCACATGGGCCAAACATAAAATTCCCAAACTAACATCATACGGGATTCAACTTAATGGAACACTATGCGATAATTTAGGAAATTTGTACGAATGCGCTCACATGCTCGAAGCTATTAACTTGTAAACTTAATGGGCAAGCGTGCGCACCTTGCAACTTCTTGAAACATTCAGCCGAATTGTTTGTCTTGTCCCGGTGCAACTTTAAATCTTCAACGTGTACACGTTCGCGTAAAGTTTCGGATGTCATTGGCGGATTTAATTGAATCTGTAAACGCGAATAACGAGCAGTAAGTAAGCAACATAACGTTCCGAGAAAATCCGCAGCGATAAACAGTTCTTTTTTGTATTTCCAATTATATTCAACTTGAACTCGTTTGTTTTCGTTCGCTTTTATGTGCGGCTGCTGGGCAAAAAATAGATTTTAGTAGCCGCAAATATTTGCAAATTCCGCGCTTTCCTGAAATGTTGCTACTTCCTATTCATTCCGGGTTGCTGAAGAAAGTAGAAAGTTATGTTTATGAGGTTAATTGTTGATTTTCGAATGTGTTTGTGAATGTCGCGACGCGAGATCATTCGAGGGGAGACATAATAGAGATGTTCTTCTGAATCCGTCTGATAGCGTATTTGGCCCGAAGTGATGAGCAATGAAGGCCGATCTAATTTCCAACTTTTAATGAATGAGGCGCGTTAATTAATTTCGTCAAATGGCGTCGTTAAAAATTTAATTAATGTTTCGAACCGAACGCCTCAGTCGCTTGTTTGGATTTTAGGGACAACAAGGAAGGAAACGATGAGTTGGCCAATAAATAGCTGGCTTGTAAATTTCAATTTGCTAAATTCATACTAAATCATTCAAATGAACAAAATGAAATCAAAGAAGTTATCCATAAATAAAATTTATTGAGAATTTACAAATCATTGAAATAAATAGCAATAAATAAATAAATAATCTTAACAAGAAGATACAATTACAAATAAATAAATCTTAAAATTAGATGGGGACAGTTTCCAAGCAGGTGCGATGATTTGAAACCATGACAACAGACTTTTGCACCCATTTTCGTACTTCGCATTGTTGAGATGAATTAATTAGCGCTGATTGGCAGCATAAATAAAACATTGACGAAAACGGAGAACAGACGCATAAGTTTTGCTGCATGGCGTCCGCCATGTTTCGGTGATGGTGGTGATGGATGGGCTATGTACAAGAATAAATATGCCTATCATTTGCGTTCACGTTTCGCTAAAATCTAGATTGCGTAAGAAGAAAACGAGTGTTTTGATCGTTCGTTCGTTTGATTGTTTGCAAGAATCACGTTTTGCTCTGAATTGCTTGAACCGATAACACCTTCAGAGAGGGTGCTACGTTGGAGACTTTTTTGAGCGTTCTGAGCGCATCTGATCAAGCACCTATAACAGAACGAAATGAGCAAGATTACACAAACACCACAAAATACACGACTTAATATGCAGATGCACAGATATGAAGCTAAACGCAATGGGCGGGAAATGCGGATGAAAGCCATGCAATGCAACCTACGAATGTCATCGTCTACTGCTTGAATGTTGATTGAAACGCCAAGCGACAATTATGCTTTGTAATGGCCCCCGATTGCATCCTGTCGATTTCGATCCGAAACTCATTCGTCACAGCGTGACTGTTTGAAAACGAATCGTAATTACATTAATCTCCCCGTGCGTAGTGTAGACTAGTTCGAAAATTAAATTAAACTTCATTCCGAATATGAATGTGAGTGATAAGCGAATGATTGATCGTTTGATGGCTCGTTGATGGGACAGTTATCGGACCATCAGCGAACCGTTTGATTTTTTTTGTTGTTCTTCTTTGTTATGAGTTACGAAATTTGACGGCAGAATTCACTACTGCCATTTGATTGTTGCTGGTATGTCAACCCGTTTGTAAACGATGTCTTCGCCCACCAGATCCAGTGTCTTGTGTCATTTCTACACAGCACCCGCGCCATGAGAGGCGGCAGCCTGCGCTGCAGCCGCCGCAACCCGATATCTGCGCTCCCATTCCTTACTATACCCACTATGTCCGTAGTTACCATAGTATTCGTCATGGTATTCCTCACCGTGCCCGCCGTGACTAATGTGGTGGGGCACGATGTGCTTGCAGGTCGCCTTGATGTTGTGCAGAATGCTGGGCAGGATGAGGGCGCCGAGCAGGATGACCTTCTTGATGAACAGGATGCCGAGCAGCACCAGGCCGATCATCACCTTCACCTTGAAGACACCGAAGAGGGTCAGCAGAGAGAGTAGGCCCTTCTTCTTGGGACCCACACGGCCTCGGCTTTCTGCAATGTTACAAGTAAGTCCATTACAATGTGCTTGAAGAATGATAGGGATACCATCAAATATCATTTGGGATGATGATGATGAGTTAGATGGTACCGTTAAGAGACAGCAATTTTGGACTGTTTAATTGCAGTGTTGGAAGAAAATGACATGGAAATGATGCTTGCAGAGAAACGAAACTAATTTGAGTTGTTATTTTGAATTTCTAACGTTTTAATTGCGTGATATAATGCGTTGTGAATCGTACCGGTTGGAGTGTAATTTGGAAGAGTTGGTTTGAATTGAATTCGCTGAAATTAATTGCTGTTTTCATTGTATGTAACTGCGGAATTACATTCAACCCGTCTGTATAAATAATTTGTATTCACTAACATCAAAGGTCTAGACTCAAGAACTAATCGTATATAACATGCAAGACAAGAGAGGACAACTCATTCCATTGAATTCCAGAATTTCACACTACACATGAATCAGATTTACAAACGAAATTAATTTAGTCACCATCTTAATGACATATAATTGACAGCCGATTAATTAGCACTCAAATTATCTTATATCTCTAGAATACCATCTTCCATCGTGAATTTTTAGACAAGTCCTCGAGCAACTGTATATATTTCCGAATTGGAATTCGTTGAACTTTTGAACTAATCGTTCGAAAAAAACATTCTAATTTTTTTCAATCATTGACGTCATTTTAATTTGTGGGTCAGTAGTAGCATTTCTACACCAAAAAAATCTAGATCACTGCCTTATCGGCCAACCAGTTTGGCAGGTTGGATCCGACAAAATATCACGTAAATTTTGATGGCGAGGTGCCGAAGATGGAAGAGGAACTGCTCGCATGATAATTGTTGCTTTGGCCTAATGTGGTTTTGATTGGTATTTTTCTGACGTATACACGCACTGTTGCGTACATCTCAAATGGCTCTTTTTACCACAAACAGTACATGCTACACGTGCATGTTTAGATACATCCTTCGAGAAGATTCGTTGTTGATACAAATGAAGCATCTACGCAGAGAATGATGACTTTGATTGGGTTAACAACGATTGAATTACATGTGGTTTGTTTGCCGTGTTGACTTTATTGGATTCGCACGGAATTATCGGCTTGAGGTAAAGATAGAATAGTAGTTTGTTCAAGGTGACATCTTGAAGGAAATGTTGACAGGATGATACTTTCTGGAGCATCTTAGTTTGGTTTGAATTTCATTTCGTTATGTGATCTGTTTGCATTTTCCTTTTGAAAGTAATGCAATTATCAAATTACTTAATTGAATGCAACCTATTTTCTCAGATATATTAAGTTACCAATAATTGACAATAAATTTGGTGGATTTTTTGGTAATAATTCAAATTTAAATTTTACTTTTCAAAGTGAATTTTGAAATAATTTTTCTGTTTTTTTTACTTTATCTTAGATGCAAAAAATATTAATTTGATGATAATTGCATCTTATCAAATAATAACTTTCCGGACGTTCGGTATTTTTAAATTTTGAAATGATCTTCCGGTTGTTAGTCTTGAATAAATGTTTGACCAAATTTGTTGCTTAGAAAGAATATACTTAAAATGGCAAGTACAGGTTACTGCGTAAATTTAAGCTGAGTTTTTTCTGATCTTCGGGTGCAATGCCCATTAATTCACGAACGTTCACTTGGATTACGAGCTAAGTGCGAAGAAGTTGATCCAAAATGATATGTTGACCGACGACTGACCGTTAGATTGGTGCGTATCATCATCCATCGGTTGAGTGCGCCCACATTTTCTCGGTGTGTGTGTGCGTTTGCGGTGTTCAGGTTAAAAATGATTAAAAAAGCACCTGAAGACATATCCCCGCTCAATATTATGCTAATCACATATGGGCATGACCATCGTAAAAAAAAGTTGGACTGAAATGCACGTTCCCAAAAATAAAAAACCTGCCCGGTTGCTTTTCTACTGGTAATTGCCGATCGGGCAGGATTAAGCAAGAAGCTCGCAGGCTTCCTAAAAATATATTAATGAGAATGCACGCGTAAAGTGTTCTGCTATAAATCTACTTTCCCGGACATAAATTCTTCTGAATGAAATACGATGAAAATTTGAAATACATATAAAAATGAGTTTCGATGACTTCTTTGATTGCTTCGATCAACATTTCTTCGTCTGAAGTTAATTTACCTTGTAAAAGATTTTCTATCAACTCACCGCAACACACAGAAACAATTATTTTCAATTCTTTGCTTCCTTGTGAGCATTTGGTTTACCACGATTATTTGTCCGCGTTTGTAAATTGTTAACACAAATACAATTTTAAACTTAACGCATTACATATTGAGTATCTAAAGAGCCTAAAGATATACGCACTAATTATTTCCGAATTTTTGATAAACACGGTTTACTTTCCGAAATAATTTTTTGCGCACCAACAAATACATTGTAATAAAAACGCACCATTTGAACAATTTCTTTAGTCACGCAACATTTAGTAATGCGCTTTTATGTAAGTTTCGACTAATTTAGGAGTAATTTTCAAATATTTGGCTAGTCTTATGATGGAAGATGTCTGACCCAGAAAGACGAAATTACAGCACGAATTCATTTGGTCATTAATCCACATCTTATGAGATTCGTAAAAGTCGTAAATGCCCTCATTATTATGAAAAAAAAATTCGCGATGATGGTTCTTCGTATCAGTTCATTTTTCTAAAGATTGAATTTTTCGTTGTAAACATGATTGATGAATTGATGTGCTACAGCAAATTGAATCAAGATTTGTAAGGAGTCTACCGGAAGTTGTCTACCTTTGTAGAATGGAACACTGTTGTGGGGTCGACGTAAATTGTTCTGTTTTGTTGTTAAATCGCATTTTCTCGTTCGTTGGACTCGTTGCACCTGTCAGGTATGGCATAATGTTGACTAGTCACGATTAAAGGATGAGATGAAATTACGTGAACACGTATCACGCATTTAATTATGAAGATCAGGCAATAAAACTAGCTCATAAACTTAGTAAAAAAGTCTAATTTGCCAACAGAGACGTGCGTACGTTTATGATGGGAAAATGACAACAATTAAAATTATTTATCTTCACACTTCTTCGCGCAATTGATGATTTATGGATGAATTAGATAATGAGAGATATTATCGATAAGAAAGTTTGCAACCCATAAATATTTTGCAATTTTGCAACTAAAGACAGTACTGAAGAATAGCTTAAAATTTAGTGGTAAATATTTTTATTCGTGACGATACAATTAGTCACTTTGTATTGATTTTCAAAAAATATTCAAAAATTGTTAATGGTGCAACGTAATCAACAAAGGTGATTGGCAAAGCACATTAAACGTCAAAATAAAATGTAGTGCAATCAATTTGTAATCTAAGGTGTTTGTAATAACAGCAATAAAAGTAATTAAATTTTGATCGTTGTTTATGGTAAATATTATCAATATTTGCAAATTTTGGTAATTTCAATCTCATAACTTTAGATTTATTTGTATAAAATTTATACAGAAAACCAATTCAAATCAAAGAATTGATAACTCATAAACAATTTGTTATTTGAGCGTTAGCCATAAATGTCTTAGGATTGATTTTCATAAAATTTCTATATGTAGAAAAAAATATCAAAAATGTGCCTGCTATTTATTCGCTATTTGCGTTTTACCCTACACTATTTTGACAATATCAATAAATCTCTAATCATTGATTAAAAAAAAAAAATTTTTGGGATTTTGCAATGCTGTCAAATATTCAATAAAAATAGTCGAAAATAGGCACTAAATCCCTACGTAAAATCAATATAAAGTAAAAAACTTGTAACTCATAAATAATTGGCACTAAAGCCAAAAAAGATTTGTTTGTTATATCATGCCAAATGTTTCCAGCAATTCCAACTTTAATCAGTCAAATCAGCCATTAAATTTAATTAATATTAACCAATGAATTAATTTTCATACAATTTCTCGAATTTGTAATGTTGAAAATTGGGTATAGGATAGTCAAATATGAGCATTGAATCCTTACCTGTGACAAAGAAAATGTAGAAAACCTATAATTAATGAACAATTTGCTATATAAACCACGAGGATTGTTTTGAAATTTTGTAGCATGTAGCATCCAAAATGTTGTAGAATGCCTATTATTTTGAATTATTTCAACTATTTAGAATATCCAGGAAACCCTAATGATTCATTTTCAGAAAATTATGAGAATTCTTCAATATTCCCAAAATTATTTAGTTTTTAGTTTAAAGTAACCAGGAAATTAGTCAAAAATAAACTCTTGTTGAACCAAATGAAGTGCAAACGGGTCATTGCAATAAAATTGCGTCTAGTTTGATCGGATAATACTAAAACGAAATTACTTTCTGCAAACAACCCCATCCAACCCTACGAAACCCCATGATTTATGATAAATAAAATGCTATCAAAACGTCGAATGGGGGATGATTCTTCAGCAGCTCCACGATGGACGCATACGTACCATAATCAGCAGCCGGATCCGACTCGTACTCGTCATCAATGACCTGGAATCCTCTGGGCAGCGGGAAGGAAATGCCCTGCGTGCGCAGGAATCGGTCGGCGCGATCCTGCATGAACTTCAGAAGTTTGCCGAACTCGCCCTCGCTGGCCAGGGCGCGCGACTCGGGGAAGAATGTCGGCTCGCTGTCGTCGGGATTCCGAATTTTCACTAATTGCACCGCGTACGGCGTCTTCGCGTCAATCGCCGCATTGCTGCTGACACTATCCAGATACTTGAGCAGTTTGTATTTGCCGCACGAGAGCATATCCTGCTGGGAGTCGCAGTGTCCGGCCGCCTCCAGCAGGTACTCGTCGTCGTCGGCGGCGGCGTGCGCCCCGCCGATGATCACCAACACTATCGCCATGCAGAAGACGTGCGAGCTATGCATCTTGATGATGATGATGATGGTAGGTTTGCGATTCGTATGATGCACGATCGATGATGATGAAATGCTGACTGTGACCTTAGCGGCGAGTCCTTGAGACTTTATACTCGTCAACGATGTAGGGTAGTAGGAGAATTTCGGGCATCTAACACCGACGAAAAACGGAAGTAGATTGCCACGCCTCCGACGCACGTTGCTACGAAATCGGTGGCCATGAGTTCGCGAAGACAGAAAATGCACGCGGTGCTCGCGCTGAGCCAACCGAAGACGCGGTGCGCACGTTCTGCAAGTGGGGACCACCACGTCCGAAGGACACCTCTCTGATAGAGGTGACCACTGGCGTCACAAACAAGTGAACACATTTTCAAACGGCACTATCTCTACGTGAATATCACATATTAATCAACATTCACGCGAAGACAAATCAAATAAATCTTTGATGTATTTGAAATCGTCCTATTTTTCGAACTGGCTGATGAATTTTGGGGAGCAATTTATTGCTTTTCACAATTTTCGGTCAATTTCTATCTCGAGACATAAAAAAACCTGTTAAGAAATTATTTTTGTGATTCTAATTTAAAACCGCCAATTATTTTCTTGGAAGTACAAGAAAAATTCATTATTAGTTTTTTTATTCACATTTGATTATTCTTAAAAATACAAATATATTCAAATTTTAACTTTAACTGTTATTGATGTTATTGACTAAGTAATTCAATTTGTTTCATTTTATGTGACAATATTTATAAGTATAATCAGTCCCAAACGAGGTTATTATAACGAAAATAAATTTTGTTCTCAAAATTTAAAACCAAAAGATAGGTGAGGATTTAGCCTTATAAAATTGGAAATATTCAATTTTCATATTACAAATTCAACGTAATTTTCATATTGAATTGCTAAACAATTTTTTTCCTCATTTTATGTCGAAGTTTCTCATTAATTTGTTTAAATCAATTTAATGGTCCTAATATTAAATATAAAATAATTTAGGACTGGTCAAAATATTGTTTTATAAAATCATTAAATATAAATATTTAAAATCAATAACTGTAATATTCGAATTGTTTTACATTTTATATGAAAGTTTATGATCAATTATATGTATGATGTGTCATAGATAAACTTCATAAGAATTCTCCAATTATCTTCACAAACTTTGCAGCTCCATTTTTTATTAATATATTTCGGATCACATCAGTGATATTATACTTCAAATACTCAACATTTTTTATTTTGTGTCAAAGTTTACAAACAATTTGTATCATATATAGTCAAACTCGATAGGTTATTAATTTTATAGTTATCATATTGAAAAACTAAATTTTTTTATAACCTTTTATGTTGCACTTTGTCATCAATTTGTATCTCAACTTAATGACAAAGTAGATTATTATTTCTAAAATCTAAATTTAAAATAAAAATTACTTTTGAATAGGTCAAAGTTTTCATATAAAAACGCAAAATATCTAAAATTAATTAAATTTAATTTTGATATCTGAATTTGTTTTACATTTTATATGAAATTTAACAATCAATTTATCACAGAAAACATGATAAGAAATTATTTTTATAGTCCACATTTTAAATTATTCATATAGTACAAATAAGAACAAATATATTCCAAATTTAATTTTAGCAATCAAAGACATTATAGATATTCAAAAACTAAACAATTTCTTTTTCTCACTTTACAATAAACTTGTATATTGTATGATAAAAACTTGATAATCATTTCTATACCTCACCTTTAAAATTATTTTTATAGAAGTGCAAATATATTCAAATTTGATTAAGGAAGATTGATAATGAAATACTAAACGAGTTGCTTTTTGATTTTATGTCGAAGATTCTGATCAATTTGTAAATGAAATCAGTGTCAAACCTGATTATTATTTATCTGGAGCACATTTATATCCAGAAATATATCATAAATACAAAACTTTTGTTCATAATATAAAAGCTTCATTACGAAATTCAATTCAAAGGATTTTCATTTTATGCGAAATACAATATATTAAAATTTTAAGTTTACATACAAAATATAGTGAATTTCAAATAGGAAACAATTTATTGATTTTCATTTTGGTTTTCATGATTTTATAATAAAAAAATGAATAACTAATTATTTTTTGGTGCACATTTAACTCATATTTATATGTATAAATATATCCAAAATTTAACTTTGAAATACTAAACAAGTGTCTCTATTGTTAAACTATTAAATTTATAGTACACAATATTTTTTCTTGTTATTACAATATCATTACTTGTAAAACTGAGAAGTAAATGAAACCTAATTATTCCATTGAAACACTAAACAATTTTTGTTTGCAAGCGTCTTCACTAAAATTTGCATAAACTATGCGCGAAAGTTCATAATTATCTTCAAGTATGCGCCAGGCGTTCGTTAATAATCAACGTGATATGCAGGAAGGTGGAGACTGATGAAACAAAACTTTACCAACGAAGATGAATGCCGATTCACGGAAAATATGGCATAATGAAAACAAGTTTCATTTCGCATTCAGTGCCCATACCTTAAGATCTAATCGTGTAGAAATTGTACCATTCACCTTCGTGCCATAGAGGTACAAGTAATTGACACATTTGCAATTAAATTAATTCATATCGTCAAGATAATCCAATATTGCGGAAACGTCTTCTTCAATCTTATTGACTTCCAGTTTGTTTCACCTGTACGAAGAAAGGTATGACCAAATCAAATATTGTGAAGAGAAACCAACATTCGAATTCGAATCGAGAAATCTGGAAAGTGCAAACTGCATTTAAATCATTTCATCAATTGCGGAGTTTCGTGCCTTAATTTCACCGTTTGAAATCATGCAAAATTCGTTCCTTCCTGGATTTAAGTAAACCATGGCTTCATTTCGGTTTTCTTTTTGGGTGATGAATACGGCGGAAACTTGCGACATTGACAAATTCGGCGCGCAGACAGAGGCCGCGTTAAATTTTGAAGTCTTCAAGATGGTAGCAGGAAAAAATGTACAAATGGCCCGGTGCAGGAAGGAGGAATTTGTGAAGAAAACATCCAAAGTTTTTAGGCAAACGTATAAAAGTGTAGTTAGTACTAATGGTGTGTATTTCTTCATTCGTTCTTTTTGCCGAAAGTAAGATCTTGAACTTGAGAGAAATGTTAAAATAAAATATAACTTTCTTCGAGTTTAAGACGAAATTGAATTTAAAACTTTTTAGCAATTTGAATGGTAAATCGAAATGAGAAACAAAATTGCAAAATGTAAACAAGCAATATTTTTGCACCAATTTAGTTGGGTCAACAATGGGTCGTCTTGTTTTTCCGGTAATTTTCTCTATTTACCAATATGTTTCAATAGCATTTCCTTAGAGATTTGTATCTATAATTACAATATGTTTCTTTAAACTCTGGATTTAAAATCATAATCAGCTTTCCATCGTTGATCACAAATGATTAATTATATGGTTTATTTTTTTCAGAATGGCCTTTAAACATAAATTAATGTTTACTTATAATAATTAGGCATCACAAATTTTGGTAGTGGCTTGGTGGTTCACTGGTTAACATCTCGATTGTTAAACTGAGAGCCGCAGGTTCGATTCCAGAAAGCCGCAGAATATTTGGGTCGCCTTTATTAGAAGATTTGTATACTTTCAATTNTTAGTACGGTATGCATATGCGTGTGTAGTGTGAAATGCATTGTAATGTAGAAAAATCCAGATGAAAGACCGTCTCACACTCCCGAAGGGGGTAGAGTAGACGTAAGATAATACATACACAAATTTTGGTATAGTTCAACTGAAAAGTAGATTAATAACAATACCACTAATTATAAATAAAAAAGTTGTAATTGGAAAATTTTTGTTGACATGATTACAACTACACAATATTTGAAACACTAATTATTAATTTGGCGCTATTACTGCTCATAATAAATAAATATTTATGCAACATTGCTTTGTGTGCTAGGTCAGTGTGTTATTAAATTCATTAATATTTTTACTTGTTACTTAATTATATCAAAATACACATTTGTACATTTTCACAAGAAATAGCGTTTTAAGGCAATTATATTCTCTGCTGATTATTATATTTCTATTAATTTAAATTTCTTCTGTTTGTACGCATCGTCCAATTAACGCATTAATAACTGTACAATTACTTGATATTTCTATAATTTTATTAAGTTGAAGAAAAAAATCGTATGATCTTAATTTTTATCACAGTAACTGGAATTGTCAAAATCGGATTAGATCAATTGTTATGTTTTCAATTAATAATGATATTATCTTAATTTTAGCGCCAATTACCATAATTATAACTATTCGTTATAATTTTATCACTTCAGTCCTTTGTTCCGTGAATATCAATTGTGATAAAATAATATTACTAGTTTGCTGAACTGATAAATTATTTAACAAGTAAATATGAAATGTTTTAAGTACTACATTCAGAATTACATTGTAAACGGTCACCAAAATCCAAACGTTCTGATCGAAAATGGTATAAAATGATGAAATTTATCGATTTATTTGTCATTATTATTCCAATTAGCAATGATAATTCTTTCGAAAAGTTGGCATCAATTCGAAAATTATCGACCGTATTTCCTTGGAAAACATTATGCATAGGATATGAGGCCTTGATATGAAATATACACGAAATTTCGTTCAGACTCTTCTAGACCCAATGAAATTTTATGATCTTATCAATATCTATAAATGGATGCACCAAATGTACTGTTAATATCTTACATAACAAGTTGTGAATTGGGTTCTTGTATGGCAAAATGTTATTTATTTATGAGTAAAAACCTCCACATTGGACAATCTTAAAAGTGATATTTTCTACATTAAAAATATTGCATTTTTAACTTCAGATAATATCATGTCAAATCATAAGCAACAAATGTCATACATTTACCTACCAGTATTAGTATCTTCTCCCATCTCTACAACTCCATGGAAATTGACCTGGTTTTACACGAAAAGGATGATCAAGAAAAATACTTGGATAATCTGTTTCACCACATTTGCCTTATTCCCCAGATCTAGTCTTCACAGACTATCATCGTTTCTGTTCTTTGAAATTCTTTTTGAATTGAAAACCCTTCCATTCTAAAGAGTAAGTCAAACATTTCAATCAGTCCAGAACCAACCACGATTTACAAGGAATGAAATGATAAACTGTCAGAAAGATGGGAGAAGGTTATAGATAATTACGATGAATACATTATAAATTTAATTATCTATCATAACGTAACATGACACGAAATAATATTTTCTTCGACAGTGGAATATTACACAATTAACAAAGAAAAATTAAGTTTATTTTCGAATTTACTGAATCACTACAAGTAGTAACGTTATTGTTCCATTATTTTACCTTATGCAAATAATGAAACTCAATAGATATCAGATATTTAAAATACAATCAACTCGATAGCGTTTAATTAAATAGGAAACTAGTTCAATAAATCTGCACATTGATAAAACACCTCGGACTAGCTACAATCGTAAATTCAAGAACAGTCCATTGCAAAATTACTACCGTGCATTTGCGGCATTCAGTAATTAAACAGCAGGTATGCAAATATATTCAGCGGATGTTTGCAGAAATAACACCTCGGTGGCAAATTGCAATCGGTCACTTCCTGCTACTATTATCACCAGCAAACATTTGCATACAATACTCGCGAATAGTTGATCAACTTGGGAGATCGCCTCCGATTAAATCGGCTGACTATGACTGAACTGCAGCGTGTTCAACTTTGGGACTTGTACTGCATTACTGGCATAGGTTAAACATGATTAATCGTTGTCGTGAACATCTACCTGAAATTAGGCATATAATTCACCGTACGCTGTTACACTGGTTCACACCGCATCCCGCAAGAAGTCCTCCTAACAAACTTCAACAGGCTCGTACATAAATGAGTCGAGCCACGCAATCTCGAAGTTATTAATATACTTAGCGGAGAGTTGCTCTTCGAAAAGTTGGCGGAAGGTTCATCAATAAAAATTATTTTTATTCCGTTGACCGTTTGTCTAAGATACTTCATGATCGATGTAATAAATCACGACCTTGTTTCCTGCCAAATTATGTTTGTACTTGTTTCGTACTTGTGCGTATGAGTAATTATCGAAATAATTAATTTACTTGTTGGAAATGTCTTTCTAGAAAAGTAGAAACAAAATTTCAAAGTAATTCCATGCTGTACTCCCAAAAGGAGGCTATTCATATCTGTATTCCACCTTTTATTAATTAGTATTATACTGAATACTTTGTAATTTGGTAATTTAGTTTAATTACATTATATGCTCTTTAGGCGCGCTGAAACGCTCTTTCGGGTAAATTCGGTCCAGAGAGATCATGATCTATCATTAGCATTCTGGGCTTGATTTGATTATGCCAAATGAATCGACTGAAAGTACAACAAAATAAACGTATGAAACAATTGACCGATTATTTCATTTTTCATAGTTAAGTGCCACCCCCGGTCATTTTACAACTTTTCCACTCACAACATGTTAAGTATCTTGGTGTTATTAGTTTATATTCCAAATTTGGTGCAAATCGGCCGAGCCGTTTGCGAGAAAATCGCGTTTTAAGTAAGAAAAATTATTATTTTTTATTTATAAACATTAATAATTTATGAACAAATTGATTTCTGATATTATAAATCTCTAAATATGTGCATGCATATATAATAAACAATCCCTGAAAATTGGAATGCAATCGGATCATTAGTTTCGTAGATATTGATGAAAATGTGAGAAGAGAATTGGTTCGTTTCGAATGAACCCCATATTTTCGGTTCGGATATTTCCCGCACAAATTCGGGACCATGACCAATGTTATTCTTTCGCCAAAATATGACAAATGCTCTTTGAATCAGAAAAATCGGTCGATTAGTTTCGGATATATTGATGAAAATGTGAA
>JARJDZ010007052.1:0-25228 GCA_030264555.1 Aleochara sp. GC000083
GTCATGTCCAACGATGAGCCCTCAGGATGGAACCCTCTGGAGGGTTTTATCCAACGCGAGTATGACGGAATACGAATTTTATTTTTTATTTGACTTTTTGTTGTAAATGCAATTTATCACGCCCGCACACGAATTATTGTTTAACGAAACCGTTTACGACTCTACTTGTTGGAATTCCGGACTACCCTATCTGCAACTAACTGTAAGGGATATAAACGCACTATCCTCTTACAAAATTTAATAGCTATCCGGGTTTTTTTCGCGAGCAAAAGGCGCACGCGGTTCCCGGCTCTCAGTCCTATTGGATCGCCAACAGGAAAGGCTGAGATGACTGCATTGAAGATGCCAACACGTCCACGAACTCGCAGAGTATTTCGTTACCTCTCCAGGTGCGAGAAACTAATGGTTAATGACGATTTGTCCCGGCCGAAAATCATCAAACAAATCGCGCGCGACATTTAGAACGACACGCGAAACCGCCCAAATGATATCTGAAACAAGCAAATGAGATGAGTCTTGTTCTTACATATGCTATATGTATGTTAGGAAAAGTAAACTCCTATATCTAAAGAACAAAGTAGCGATGGAGTTAATGAAATTTTAAAATTGTTCCTATAACTTATAAATTAACTCATAATTATTGCAATATAGAGAGGTCAAACCTATTTGAGTAGAAGTAATTATTTAAGAATAACGTCGTTATTTTTGAACGTATTTTGCAATTGACCTAACATTTTAGTCCTATTGTTGACCCACTAATTAACGAAGAGAAAGCAAAAGAGAGATCTAAAGAAAATGACTAGATGTTCAAAGCACTCGTCTGCGCTGATGCCTTTGCTTTGAAACACCTAGTCTCAAACCTGTACCACAAGTAGCAAATCACAATTGGCAAGATATCTGAAAATAACGGTAAAAATTACTAAAAAGTTACAGGAGATTGTCATAATGTATTAGATCAAATAAGTCGTACATACCTAGTAATTTGCATGAAGAGATGGAGGCAGCAACATCGTGCTACTGGAGCCTGGACGCACTCTGGATTCGAAGTTGGATGATAATGAAGAATGGAGCTTCACTTTATGGGCAGGTAAGTGCCATCACATACCTACAAAATCAGACTTTATTATTGACCAAGAAAATAACAATGAAATTTGACTTGTATTACCTGTTACAAAAGAGCTGATGGGTAAAGATGAGGATTGAAGGTGACAATTGGCGACTCACACAAATTCCAAAAGTGCTATGAAAAAAGCAACATTATTGACCATGCTTTACATAAACGCCTTATTCATTACTTACTTTGGCTGTTGAATAGGAAAATATTAATGATCTTCAATGCTACTTCCTTCCGCTGTCACGCTGTCCACTTTCCAATTCCACATTCTAATCTGCGAGAGCTCCGACTCTGACCAAGCACTGCAATCCATGTCCATGGCCATGGGTCGAATACCGATCTACCCAGTTGGTCCCCGAACCGGATGGTCCAGGACTAAGCACCCGGCAGACCCAAATCCGTTGGGTACGTAACGACGGCCCGCAGAACCCAAATAGTGACGCTTGCACTTTTATAATAGACACCGGACCTGCAACAAACAAACAAAATTTAACAACAGCTAATCAAGTTAATAGAAATTTGGATATTGCAATGAACAATTGACAGCAGCGTGAAGCACAAAAATAGCTGACAATCAGCAACTTAACAATCATACTGATTACATGGCATGTTGTAAATTTGAAAATCTTTTCGTAAATTCACGCAAAACATTATACTCTTATTAAATTCCTTTGTAATAAATATACCTTTTCTAACGCCTCCCGAAACAGCAGCAACAGTACCATATGTTCCTTCATCTGTGACTGAAGCGACTTAAGCCGAACGTACTTGGAGCACGTGCTCTCTGCTTGCAGCTTGCAGACTGGACTTAGCTACCATACCTACATACTCAGATTGCATTAATTTCATGATCATTATAACAACAAAATAAATGACTCACATAAGCTGTTAGAAAACAACTGTTGAGATGTAAACACCATTATCTTGAATGTGTCAATTGGCAACTGCTATAGCTTCAGCGATGGTGATAGTCCTGTAACCCTGGACCAGGAGCCCTTACAGGGTGCTATCAACCGGAGCCAGTTGAACCCTGGTTTTTTAATGAGGTTATTACTCCTCAAACCCTCCTCCTTCCTTAACTTTTGCATGATAAGGCCCCCGGCTTGGGACGGGTATAGCGGAGTTAAATCTCAGCGGTTACAATTAGTTATTCATATGCAATATTCCGGATTATTTCTTCATTGTAGACTACAAGCCAATTCAAATAAAGGTATTTGTTCCAACTAAATAAAACAGGCTGCAATTTCATTTTACCCAAGGCCTTTCAAGGATCCTCCTTACACACCTTTGCTGGACTTGTAAAACTGGGAATGTTGTTGCTCTGGAACTGTACATTAACATATGTGTTTACACCTTTATACAATCCCATGAGACCCTGCTGCTGGAACTCACACAATCTGACAATGTTTTCCAAATGTCCATTGTAACTTGTGATGTTTTCTGAAACAACAAAAACACTGAGAGCAAAAAGGTGATAGACATTGATTGAGAGCGCTTGCACAAATGATGATTATCATGTTACCTGCTTGATACTTTGGAGAATTATTAATATGTGGCGCTGTAATCGCGCTTATTCCTCAGGTCGGGTGATATACAGGACAGAAAATGTTTATGAAAAGTTCAGAAATTATTGACAATTGGATATACATATATAAGATTAGGCACCAGAATCTGTATTTGTTCTTATTAGGACTGATACAAGCTGTCTAAATGGAAATAGGTGTGATAAGAAAACATAACATATGCATATGTATAAAAATTGTGGCATTGCAATATTAGGAAATAATTTTGATTTATCTTAATCAGTTCTATTTTGCAGATGACTATTTATAACATATGTACTAATTAATGGTGTCTACCTTAATTGCTGTTCTTCTTCATTACGAGGATACTTAAATTTATGCTCTGGTGGGGCTTTGCCTCGTAATGCTCTCATTCTCTTCATCTCATCAATGAAGTCGGCGTGTTCGTCTCGATAAAGACCATAGTGACGCAAATATTGCATGAGCCGTCCAGTCTCAGGATGTCTAGGATAATATGCATGAATGTCTTTCCTTTGGTTGACAGGTTCCGCAGAGAAGAGTTTCACCACCTTCATTGACTTAGAGTTGGTGGGCCGAGCCACTTCGCCAAATATACGTTTACTCAAGCGATCCATTCGACGTGCGTATTCCGTAGGTAGGTGCGTCAATTTAACATATTGAGCGTATTTACTCATTTTTGCTGAATTTAACAACTATTACGACCACACAAATGCAACCACTGTTTTCAGGTTATGCACGGGGCATCGAGTAGCTCGATGCGGTGTTGCCAATTTTGGAGAGAGGGAACCGACAAACTATGCTATTTCTATTTACAGATAGATGTCGCCTAAGATTTTAAATTGTAGATATTTGAAATTGTATAAAATTGTATTTCACTTCAAAGTGTTGATAGGAACAACATTGAATCAAAGTTCCGTTTGCTGTGTTTATATGACTGTTAAACGGAAACAGAATAGCTTGGTGATTTAAATATGAATTAATATCATTTATAAATGTAATTTATGCCCACTTATAATATAATAAGTCACACTGCCCTTTATAGATCTTAAATATGTAAAGCAAGAG
Organism: Aleochara sp. GC000083; assembly: GCA_030264555.1. Taxonomy (NCBI): domain Eukaryota; kingdom Metazoa; phylum Arthropoda; class Insecta; order Coleoptera; family Staphylinidae; genus Aleochara; species Aleochara sp. GC000083. The sequence goes on from JARJDZ010007052.1 coordinate 3,724, forward strand.
GCTGCAGGCAATGTAGATAACAAATTGTAAATAGTTATTGATTAGTAACAACTGGGCGTAGATAAATGCGAAGTGAATGTAAATTAACAAGTAATCAATGCGTGCGCGTTGATTGTAAATAGAGCAGCCACCTTTACTTTCCAATGCTGATGTATCAGTTATTTAGCTCGGCTGCCGCCCCCGGTTTTCCCAGGAAGGGGGGTGTCAGAATATGCCGTGTGAAAAACCCGTGTTGTTTTTAAATTATTATTTTTCGCCCGTTGTTGTCTTCCTGCCAGTCTGGGTGCGCTGTATGTTTGTTTTTAATTTTAAGTGGCGTTGCATGTCGTCTTAGCTCGTCGGCGGGCGCCGTCCCTCCGCGCTGCCGCCCCCGCACCGCGCGAAGAGAAGCGAAACGTGCAAGCAAGGCGTCGCGACGACGGTGGCAACGGCAGCGGAGGCAGCAGCGGCGGTGCAAATGAGGAATGAGAAATGAGGGTGATGCGCGGCACCCTCCCACACAATGTAGGCAAAAAACGCGCCGTGCATACGCGCGCTTAATTGTATATGTGCCGGCAAACAAAAGTAAATGCGAAGACGCTGCGGTGCGCGCGTCAACCACCTCTTCCGCCCGCCCCGCCGACCACACTCTTTGGTGGCGAAAAAGTGCGCAGAAAACTGCACCGAATGGATGAGGTGCAATTTTACACAAGCATTGCTGAGCAATGCATCGAACAAATTCGGTTTGTTTTATGCACGCGCTCAAACTAACTTGGCGGCGTGCACCGCCCCTCACCGGCCGCGAAACTTCCTCGCAGATGCAAGTAAACTACAAAGTGTGACGCGATTATCGCTTGGCCTACTGATACCATTATCGTAATGCATACGTTGCCGAACGGCGAGTGCGCCAGAGACGCGAAGATGCGATGATCCGCCGTTGCCGCCGCCGAGTGCGGCGAGCGTCTTACATCACTTGCACGTACTCAGCATGCGCGTGTTGGTGTGTGGGTGTGTGTGGGGGCGGCGGGCGCTTCTTCGTTTAGCTTTCTTTGCATATACGCCATATCTCCACAAACGTTTCTTTCGTTTCGCGGCTGCCTCCCGGCTCATTAAGGCCCTCGTATCGATCCACCCCCCTCGGCGGGCGACTCGCACCCTGCAGGCCCCCAAGACCCGCCGTCACACACAAACACATGCAGGTTCATGCGCGCGGGGCACAAGTATTTATTTCATTGCATTTCGAGAAGAATCCAAATTACACCCGGGAACTTAAGAAAAATTGCGCGCGCTCAAGTTACGTAGATGGGATGGTCGGGGGGCGGCAGGGGAAATGTGCCAGCGTTCGGCGCATGAATCCTGTGCTCAGTTGTATATCAACGTTTCAATCCGCATTATTTTTTGGAACTTCAATCATCTTGCATTTAGCTGTTGCCTGCTAGTTTCGAGTTCTCCCCGTGGAATCTATCGCATCCAGGCGGCTTCATTCGTCATCGAAGTCGCGCGTCATAATTTCATTCCGCGCGCGCCCGGCGAGTATTGTGAAACGAAAATTAATACGGCAATATTTTACTTGCGGTCCCGAGCGACCGAGGTGCACAACACCGAAAGCAGGCGCGTGCATGAAGAAGCCAGCCATCGACGCGCCGACAAAAATGCGAGAACAAATGAAAGTGCGGCAACAAGCGCGCTTGATAAAGGACTGCAGCCGTAGGAGCGGCGGTGGCGGCGGCGGTGACGGAGGCAACATCAACAACAACCTCCGCCGCCGTCGAGGAAGTCCTCCCTCTGGAGGATCCGGCCCGGCGCTGAATGCGCGCCGCCATTCGTACTCACTTCCGGTCATCTTTATGCATCCCGTGTGTGCCAGCGCGAAAAACACAAATTGAAACAATAGCCGGTGCGCCGCCGCCGACTGCGACGCGTTGTAATAAATGAGCGCTTTATTTTGCGTCAACTATTTTCCGAGCGCTTTGTTGAGCCGCGCGCGCTGTCGCCAATGTCGGCGGATGCCTTTGAATTATACAAGAGAGTGGCGGCGATGGTGGCGGGCGGCCGATGCAGTTGCATATTAATTAATGTAGTAAAGTGGCAAACGTATCAGGAAGACATTAAGGCCGCTCGTTGGAAATTGAAGCGAAAATTTAGCCCTAATTGAAGGCGAATTAGAGTGAATGCGCTGCCGCGGAAAGGGTTAGGCTAATGCCGGCAACTGAAATCCGAAAAGCTTCGAGTTAATAGAGAGAAAAAGCTTCCCGACAGCGCACCATCGCCACCGCCACCGCTGCCGCCGCCGCTGTCGCTGCCGGCATCGTCGAGGGGAGCGAGCTTAAGTTCGACGATGCGATCGCTCCCAATCTTAAAACCTTTTTTATTGTGCCGTCCTTGGGCCGAACAATATTTCGCCACGCATTCGGCATGAGGCGCCCGAAAAAGCCCGCTGATTGCTCAATTAGGCTGAAGGCCCAAATGACTGCCAAGGCGCTTATTGACCGAATCAGGTGAACTTATTGCATGCGGGCCGCCGTTTGCATGCGGCGCAACATTCGTAAAAACTAATCGAGTCGGACAAGCGTGAAAGTTCGCGTTTTCTTCTCGGATGGACAATGGCCGGCGATGGCGATGGCGGCGGTGGCGGCGGCGTGTGCTGCCTAGAGGGGGCCCGGAAGAGCACACCGCCGGCGATGTTGTTTCCGGCCGAGTTTCTCGGCGGGTGCCTTCCGCCCATGCCGCCGCCGAATGCATTCTAGAGTTTTGTTAAATACACACGCGTTAGTGGCGTTGCGCTAGGCTAGCGAAATTCATTCCGGGTGGAATGGGGGATGAATGGGAATTGTTCTATTTCATGTGACTTTGTGCATGTACAGCTTTTGTTTGGTGATAATCATTGGAAAGCCGTTTTTTTCGGAATGGTGCATGCGACCCCTCAACTACAGTCAAACCTCGATTAATCAACGCGGAAATAATATCGCGAAACTCTTCAACCCTTATATCAGATAATCTGGTTTCTTTCGAATTTGCTTCAGGATTGAATAAGTGGAAACGTATGGCACTTGAATCTGGTTTTGTGTTGACTTGCTTGCCAGCAATTTTTTTTTGTTCGTACCCTCTTTTGCCGGCGGTTTTATCGGCGACGACTGAAAATATTCGAACGTTACATGTTTGCCGGACATAAATTGTTCAAACGAATCACATTTCCGCGCGCGCGCGCTCGCGCGTCCCCATCGTTTTTCGTGCGGCGGCGGCGGCGGCAACGGCGGTGGCCAAACTTGGAATTCATATATCAACAGCGCGCGTGTAACTGGAGCGCGCCAACAAGCACAACCCACCCACCCCATCGATGCAGCAGCGGCGGCTTGAGCAAATAGAAAAAAAGCGCTTATCTAGTCAAGCCAAACTAGTTGTTCTTATTGTGCCCCTCGCACGCCACCGCCGCCGCCGCCGCCGCCCAGCGAGGCGAGAGAAAAAAGCGAAGCTCGTAATGTTAATGAGATTGATACCGCAAATCAAGTGATAAACATTAACACGGACGTTGAAAAATTCGGCGCGCATATATCCTCGAGCGATTAACGCGCTGATAACGACACATTGTTATATGTTCCCGACGTTGCTCCCTGAATTCTTTCACCTTCGTACTTTTTTCGGACCTTCGAACCGAGAAGCACATACCGCACGTTTGCTAGATAATAGAGTGATATGAATAAATTTGCACCGCGGCGCGCTCGCGCGACGAAGGCCATTGGTATGAAGAAAACGGCGTAGGAGGCGGCGGAGTCGTTTTTGCATGTGGATCGTCTGGTGTAGATCTGTCTCCAGAAGGAGCGCTGCTGGCGCGCAATTGATTTTTTCGTTGATTAGTGGACGGCCGTTAATGGCAGAAGACGAACGCATGCAACACACTATGTGCTGCGCGAAACCGGAGGGAGGCGGCGGCAAATGGGATGAGTGCGGGACGCGTTCAGGCGGGAGGCGGCTGGCAACCCTGTGCAATGCTTGATGAGCTCGCGTTCATCGCGCGCGGGGGGCGAACAAAACGCGAGGCGAAAGAAGCGGGAGAAAAAGGAGCGCGCGGAGGCATCGCCTTCGCGCCGAACGGCGTCGTCGTCGTCGCCGCCGCCGCCGCCGCCGAGGACGACGTTGGCGTGAAGCCGCCGTGGATGTGGATGGATGGGCAAGAAAACGAGTGCGAGTCGGTTTTGCTTATATGCGAATCGCGGAGATGTCGGGGGGGCATCTCGCGCCCGGTGGGCGGCGTGAGGCGCGAGGGGGCGGACGGGCGGCGGCCTGGGCAGCAGGGAAAAGAGTTAAAAATAATAAGGAACTGGTTCGCATCGAGTGGAGCGCAACCGAGCGCTGTTGCCATGACGGAGATAAATTTACTCGCATTCAACGCGCGAGCAGCGCAGCCGATGCATGCAAAAAGCGAAATATTCGCCGCTATCTGTATTTGCAACCGCCTCAGCGCTTCAATATTAATAACGGCGTTTCAATTCAGTTAAAATGTTTGAATTATGGCGGCGCACTTCTAGCGCACGGCGCAATTGTTTATCGTTGATGATGTCGCAGTCGGCAGCGTGAGATCGCCAATCATCAGTGTTGCGCAGAAACGCATTGACCCTTCGTTGCCGCTCCCAACGCCCCCCCCAGCCACCCTATATCTACTCGTACCTGCGTTGCCAGCCCCAGATTCGATGAGCAATTGGATAATTTATTATTCGGCGAGTTGCATCTGCGAGCGCGAGCAGATGCGCCAATTTATATACATATATATATATATATGTATATACCTATGTATATGAGGATTGGTGACGCCGCCTCCCAGAAGGCATATATGACGTAAATATGATGCAAGTCGGCCGTGTGCCAGCGGTGAGCATTGACATTGTTTTTTGCGCCAGCCCCTAAGTGCAAATGAAATGCGAGAAACGCGAAACGCGAAAAGAAACGAGAAACGAAACGAAAAAGAAGCAAAATGAGTTTTAATCGATTTCATTTTCATTTGCGACGAGCCCGGCCGCGTACGCTCAGCCATCGCGCACGACAACACGGCGGTACCGGCGGCGGCGGCGAGCAGAGCGCAAGGAGCGCGGGAAAAGCGCGCTGCCCCCATGCCGCCGCCGCCGTCGTTCTTAATTCTTCCTTCGTCTTCGGCAACATGCATGTGTGTATATGGCCGTACGTGTCAACGTGCGTACGGCCCTGTGTGCGGCTGTGTGTGTGTGTGTGTGCGCGAGAGCGGTCGGCTCTGCCGCCCCAAACGAGCATAGGCGCTGCTCCTGATACGTATGCATGCAAAAACCTTAGTTTTAATTCGCCACGGCTACACGGCTGCACGGCTTTGCGTGCACGAGCAATCCCTTCTTTTTCCATCAGCGGCCGTCTTCTTCTTCTGCTTCTTCTGCCTCCGTCTCCGCCTCGTCTTCGCATCGGCGGCGGCATCGGCGAGCGGGCGGAGACGGCGGAGGAGGTGGCGGTGATGGTGGCGGTGGTGGTGGCGGCGGCGACGGCCGTCCACGCCGTCTCTGTCGGCCTCGCGAACGAAGGGGGTAGAGGCATCGCGCGCGCGGGCGGCGCGCTTCTTTTCGCCGGCATGCAAATGAATGAACGGAGAAGGAACGAAAGAACGCGCTGCGAGGAACGAGATTAAAAGCAAAAAGGAGAAAAAGCCGGGCGAGCGGCGGCGCTGCCGGCCGAAACAAGACGGCGCGATGCGAGCGGAGGCGGCCGCCTGACGGAGACCGACGAAGCAATTAAAATCGCGGAGATATACGAGCATGTAAGAAACGCATGAGTTTTGCATGTGCGGCAGGCGGCAGCGGAGGCGGCGGCGGCGGCGGCGGTGGTGGCGCAGCGGTGCGCGGGGTGGCGTCAAGTGGGGCAGGGAGCGCGGGCGGATGCCAACGGGCGGCCCCAGATAGAGAGAAAAGAAATTAAAAGGGAAGAAGTAACGGAAGAGTGCGCGCGAATTAAGCAACGACTTGCATCAACCCAAACCCGCCGAGCATGTCGATCCCCCTCGGCCGTCCCCAGCGTCTCGGCGGCCCCGCGCTGACGGACGCCCCGCCGCCACCTCGCCGCCGCCGCCGCCACCGCCGCATGCCTCGCGCGCGTGTTCCTTCGTTTTTGCCGGCGCACTCCTGCGCCCGTGTACCCCTTTCGAATTTTTCCTCTTATCCGTTTGCCAATGTACAACTTATGTATGCGCGCCCGCTTTCTTCTTGTCTCCTCGCACGGCGGACATCGGCGGCGCGGGGGGCGCGCGTCTTTCTCGCCGCGCGCTCGCGTCCTCGTCGGTCCGCCCGCCCCCCGACGCGCCCCCGCACCGCCGCCGAAGTCGCTACTCATTTGCGACGTAGTTGTTTTTATGACGCGTCAGCCCCGCGCCTCATACGCGGGCGGCACGACCATCGTTTCCTATCAAATGCTCCTTAGAAGAATTGCCCCCGAGAGGGGCAGCCGCGAGCGCGCACGGCCGCGGGATGCGGGGGCGGCCGGGTGAACGCACGGGCTGCGCGGCGTTGGGGTGATGTAAGCGCGGGCCGAGTTGACAAGCGGGACGCGCGAAGAAACTACCGAAAGCGACGAGATGTACGGCGCAAGAAAAATAACGTACGTATGTAAAAGTTTAATTAATCCGGCGGAGGCGAACTTTTCCCGAAAAGCCGCTTTAGGCCCCCCGCGCACACACCCCTCCTCCTCACCTTCCCCTACGAGGCCAACCCATCACTCATTTCTCGGTGCACGCGGGCGGCATCAATAAATATCGTTCGCAACTTGGCGCGACGCAACAATGCCGCCCCCCGGACTTTTATCAAACGTCATAAAACTGCATCTGCAGCGACAACCGCCAACAATGATTAATTTCAATTTCAATGAAGCGCGGCAAAAGCGGCGGGCGCGCCATCGTTGAAAGTTGGCGGAAACAACGATAAGACGTTGCGTTGCGAATCTAATTCGGACTTATCTCGGGGCCCGCGCGTATTTATGCGCGCGTCCGCTGCGAGCACAATCGCCCCCCGCGATCATTAGCACACGCGATGGGGGGCGGCGCGCAGTGTGCGAAACATGCGAAAAGAAATGCGAGCGCGAATTTGTTACCGAAATAATTATGCGACGCGGATGAGTTCGCCAACTTCGATTATGCCCTGCAGGCGCCATCCAGCTGCCTCCACGGTGGCAGCGCGTTCGTCGCCGAAGCCGCCAATGCCGTGCAGACTTTCTAATAAATGTAAACACAAATAAATCTCCGGCAAATAGATTTCTAGTTAATTACTTTAATTACGAAAAAGCTCGCGGAAATCGGCGACGAAGAAGTTCAAGCTGCAAGCAAGTTGCTTCGCTTTCATAGGCGTCTCAATTAATCCCCATCGAATCTTCAACTTGCGAACGTTTCGAATTACGAATTACACATGGGGAATGTGCTGTTTCCGCATACACAACATATTTATGGCGTTGCTGTGTGAATGTGAATATAAATTACGTTTTTAACGAGCCATCCACCACCCACACCCTCGCCCTCACATCCACATGAGACGCATGAGTTGGAATTTCATTTCACCTCCGCCGCCCCACGTTGGGCCAGGTTAGTTATCCTTGCGCACGAGGGGGAAACATCAACCTGTGTATGCGCCCCGACGACGACGTTTCCCTGCGCTACTCGCTCGCGCTCGTCGCGGATGAATTGTCGCAACTTGTGTGCTTCCAAGTGCGAATGCAAAACTACGCAAAAAACGAGCCGCTTTGAATGTAGGTTATCTGCGTTTGACGATTATGAAAATGTTTGTTATGGTCGGGCAAGCTGAAATCGACATAAAGCAGGGAATTTCTCATAATAAGCTGTGTGCGGGGAGCGCTTTTGTTAATTTTTTCCGCGCAAATGACACGCGAAACGCGCCCCGGAGCGCTGTAATAAACTTCAACGGGTGAAATGCGGTCGGCCGGCTGCATTCTGCGCGGCGGCGTCCGTCCGGCACAAAGGTCGGGTCGCGGACATGGGCGACGGTGGGGCAGGCCGCCAGGGTGGCGGTTGCATTCTTGATTTTTAAGTTTCAAAAATTCTTTCCGCCCGGATTCCGCGCCGCCCTCCGCCCGCTTGTTTTAATTAAAACAACTCGTCCTTTTTGCGTGCCGCAGTCGTCGTAATCAATTCTCGGTGTGTTCATAAAAGGACATCTGTCATTCGCACGGTCGCCGAAGATCAGCTATGCCGGGCACGCCGTTACCGCCGTCGCCGCTGCTGCCCCCCACGAAGTGCATTTGTTTGTACTTGAGCCGGCGCGCACCTCCTCCGCCTCGGCCTTCGCCGCGGCGATGTATCACATATCTGCTACACAGTCGGACGTTTCGGTTTCGGCCCGCTCCCGATTGGACCGCTACCTTTGTGTCCCGTATTTCGACTTCCTCCCGATCCTGGCAGCATTCTTGACTCGTCGTTCCCCGCCTGGGTTGCTGCGGACTGCGGCGTGCGGTCGAATTGCCCAACAATGTTTGTGAATGCTTTCACCTTCCAGCTGCCGCCTGCCAACCGCCCCCCGGCAGGCAGCACACCTTAGAAAGAACGAATTTCCCAACCGCATTGGTTTTTCTCGAATACTTCACGACAGTGGCGTAGTTTTCAAAAGGATTCTTGCCTTCTGTAAATGCAAGCGGAACATATATCGTTTCCGGATTGTTTTCCCCGCTCGAATTTTCCGGAATTAATGTGGAACCGCCATGCGGATATCACCCAATACGACTGGGTTCATTGGGGGCGTATTGGGGGCTGGTTCTTTTCAAAGTCATAGAACGAGAACTATTTGCCATGTCGGGCGCGTAATAGTTCACTAATGCGTTTGCGGTGGTGGGTGCGAGTAAGTGATTCGACTCGAGGCGCCCCGGCCCTGTGCTATCAGCGGCGGCGTCGGCGGCGGCATTAGAACAATTAGTTGTTGATTTGTTCATTTGTATCTGTTGCCCGCAGCGCGAAAGGAGATGTATGCGGCCTCGATTCGGCCGAAGGTGATAGATAAGTGAAATTGAAATACTTTGCATTGCGTACATGTGCGCGTAACGTACCTCCATTCATTGTGCGAAGGGGCGGCCGGCCCGAATGCGAGGGGGGCGGCGAGCGCCGAGCGTTTGCGGTTTGATGCATTAGATAGTTTGTACGTTTTTGGTCAAGAGTTGCTCGCAACTCCATTTAATGTGCGCCGTTCGAGATGGATTTGCGGGCCGTCAATAAATCAACGCGAAGCCCCGCGGCGGGTCCACCACCTTCCCCCCACAACCCCCAACCCCCCGCCCCGCCGTCGCTGGTGGCAGCGGTTCGCTCATAATGTTGCCGAAAACTTCACCAAACGAAACCCGACGTCGATATGAAGATATTGCGCCGAGGACGTGGATATAAGTTGGACAATGTGGACGAGTTGAAGCTCTGAGGTCAGCCGAAGCCCGCCCCCGCTGCGGACACGACACTCGAGGTGCTTGGGACGAAGACGCACAGCTCGCAGAGATAGGGGGGTGGCGAGAAATGCACGCGCACGCGACGGTATTAATCCCGAACGCGCTGGAGGAATCCGAGGTGGCATCTCGCCCGGATAAGAAATTTGCGTATTGTCCACCGGTGTGCGGTGCGAGCTGAAGTATCCGCCGCTGCCGCCGCCGCTGGCCGCCGTCGGATGCCGGGGAAGGAAGGGTTAGAGATTAGTTCGGACGCGCGGCAACTATTTGCGATTTGTCATTGTAAAGTTGCGCGAAAGTGGACAGCCGAATTTACCTTTAATACATTAATATCTTTGGCCGTCTTCGCAGCCGAATACCGCAATGCGAATCAATAGTTTCGAGTGGACGAGTGGGCGGCCGGCTTATATTGTTTAAGATATTGAAATATTGATGGCGAGTTCAAAGGAATTGCGCGCCGGAATTTCATATTGTGTCCACTCGGAAGCCGGACGGGGGCGGCGCGGCGTGGCGGACTCCCGAAGGTACTGTCTGCCTCGCTAATAAATCAGCCGTTCGTTCATTTGGCATGCGGCACAAGCCGACGACAATTACAGAATTACTCCTTGCTACGGCCGAGAAGCGAGATGGCTCGGAAAATTTGCCCCCTACAATCGCGCCCCCAAACCGCCCCCACACCACCAGCCAATCAGCCATCGGCCAGCATCTGCGCGGAAAAATTCATAGGAAACACAGCAGTGGAATTAAAAAGAAAAACGATATTTGTTAATGTCTGGCCGATTGATTTTGTTCGCGCGCTTGCAGCGCTGGCCGCTCGCGAATGCAAATGAGGTCGGGCCGAGCGCGGAAAAAGCACAGAATCTTTGAAAGCACATCGAACGCTGAAGCTGCTGGAGCGATAGCGTCAAAGAGAAGCGACGCTCGACGCGCGGAACGAGTGAAGGCACATCCGACGCAAATATTTATAGATAACATCTTTAATTACCCTCGTATCCTTTGCACACGAACATTCACACATACACGCACACGTGGAGCACGCGCCGCCCCTCGCAGAGGACGCCGCATTCAGAATATCCGCGCGCAGAAATATTCGCATTCCAGTGACGCTTCTTTTTTAATGAGCGCGCGCGCCCGAATGTTGTGTTGTGCGTTTTTTTTTTTGCTTCTTCTTCTTGCTTCGCCCCCGCATCGCCCTTTCGGCGATGGATGCCATTGCTCCATCATCCCGCGCTTCTTTGTCGCGATGTGCGCCCGCTCCGAATTAATCTACACGCGAGTGGAGCGGCGGTGGCGGCGGCGAGCGAAGGAAGCGCGCGCGCGGAGATGACTCGCTGAAACTTAAGAATGATGCAAAAAGGGTTGAAAAAGACATGCCAATGCTGTGAAGGGTTGCGATACCCTGCCTCCCCCAGCCGCCTCCCGTGCGATGATGATGATGAGGCGCGCACGAGATGGGGGAGGAGAGGTTTGAGGGGGGCGGTTGCTGGATGCCATCCTTTGACGCCGAAAATCGGATAAAAAGGAAGCGAAAGGAGAAGAAGAATGGGGCCGCACGCACGCTGCGAAATTGAACATGCGAAGCGAGGGCCACGGGGGTGGCGCGGATGCGGGTGCGGGGGCGGACGCAATGCTTTTAAGCGTTGCGAAGGGGCCGGGGCTAAAAAGGGTTACTCGTCAAGGTTTTTAAGCAATCGATATTGATTCTTTTAAAATGCGACGCGCTTCCACCCTCTCGCTGGCATACACTCAATTTGTTTCTAATTGACGTTTGGTCATTAGGGTTATGTATTTGTAGGCCGCCCCCGAGTTTTGGATGCTTCCAACACAACGAGTAAGTTTTTCACGCGCAGAAGTTTAGGTTTAAAATTCTTATTATGAGCAGTGCGAAGCGAAAAAGATTGAGACGAAGAAAGAGATGGATCCCAGAAGCCGGAAACGGAAATAAGAATCGTTTCCAGGTTTTGCAACGCCGTTTGTTAATTTATCGCAACTATATCCGAAGAATGGCGGACGGGTTCCGCAGATGGGTCGTGCAAAAGCCGCAATTTTCATTAAATAACTTAAAGACGTTCTGTTCATGTGAATAAATCATTACAGCCCGTCAGGTGTGTGTTCAGCGTGCACGCTCGTGCGAGCTGGTTGGGGGTGGTTTGTTGGCGGTTGAGGTGACGGGTGGCGGTGACTGAGGAAGGCAAGTCAAGTCGAAGATACACATGAAAAACATGGGCCGCTGCGCCTCGTATTTATTTGCTCGAAATATGTATGCATTAATGTTCGTTTCGCACGTCATTTGCACCGCGCGACGACGATTGCCGCCGCCACCGCCGCCGCCGCCGATGACTGCACACGTGTATGCGTTGCGCGCTCCATCGGCGCTGATTAGGCGCGTTCTCTGCAGGAAAAAGGAGCGTCCTGCTTCCTTTTGTTCGGGGCGCTCATCCGCGCGGCGGCCGCGCCGCCTTCGCTCGCTCAGCGCTGTCATTTCCGGCCGTACGCCATCGACGAAACGTCATCGAGCGCTGCTGCTCCTCGTATCATTTCCTCGGCCCGGACGGCGTGTGTGATTTGTATTTGTTTGTTTGCACGTTTGCAATCAGCGCCGCCGACGTTCAATTAGCATAATTACAATTCCAAGGCGTCAATCTTTAAGAAATTGCGTTTTCTTGCAGAATCTGTACTCCCTCAAGAAAATTCTTCTCGTCGTGAATCTCTTATATCTATGTCGATGCGAAATGATTTTGGGGAGTATCACACATTGACCGAGGAGTAGAGTAAATGTCAAATGATGACATTTGCACTCGAAAATCGACCGCATGAGATAGCATTCCACATTGCTCGGTGGCAATTTGCGCGTTTCGCCCCCGTCTTTGTTATCCATTCAATCTGCGACTTCTTCTGCGCGTTGTTTTTTGCGACTGCGTCGCTTCCGGGCTTCCTGGGCCTTTCATTTGCGTACCGAAATAATCAAGTTATCGAGACAATATTAAAGACGCAGCACAAAATGATGATATCTGGAGCCGCCCAGGAGGAGCATGTAACTGATATACAATTACACGCAGATGAAGAGTTTTCATCCAGCTCGCGATTTAGTGAGTGCGCGTGGAGTGAAGTTTCATCTTAAGCTACCTGCCCCCAGCTCGGAGCGCGCGGGCCTCAATGACACTCGTTCGCATTGCGCTTCATTGCTGAATTGTTCAGCAATCCAGCAGCCAACAAGATGGATATTTATGCCATATACATACATATATTGTATACATATCTCCAGGTCTTTCAGAAAGTTACCCCGAGTTCAAATTTAACGATGATAGTTCAATCAGATCAAAGAAAATTATAACGGACATATCTAAAGTATTTAGTAATAAGATGGACTATGGGAGGAAACTTTTGGAGTTGATTCAATTGTATGAAGATGAGGTGACGACTACATAAAGAATGGGTGAAGGTTTACGACCAGGATGCACCCTGCATTCGGTGTACACCGAGAAACGCAAGAGGTCGGATGGCTCGCGGATGAGTCGAGTCCTTCCACTCTTCGGCCACTCGTTCGTTTTGCACCACTTGGGGTGCGCGCTTCCACGCGGCCTCCTTTCCTCGCCACGGTGGTTGCTGAACTCCGCCAAATTGGAATGGGGGCGGTGCACCTCGCAACGCGACTTCAACTTATGCCCGTGCACGTCGCACCGAATTCACCTGGCGCAATGAGAGTCCAGTGTGTGGATGGCGTGGTGTGTATGGACGTGGGGTGGATGGGTGTGTGGCACGATGCCTCCGCTGCTGCCCCCCCGGGGGCAGACAAGCACGCGAACACGACGCTCCTTGAGCTCGCCCCGAGAGCTGTTAGCATGCCCCGCATAACTCATATCAGCAATTATTGCTTACATTCCTACATATTTACATCTCACATATTAGCCGCCCCCGGTAGCCGGGCGCGTTCATTAAATAATGCGGACAACCGTCCCGCCGCCTTCGAAGGTGAGCGTGCTTCCGGCGGCCGGCAAATTCACGTGCATCGAACGCATTCGAGGCGCGCGTTATTATCCGCAATTAGTCGCGCGTTTAACATGTGTTTAATTCATCTCTCCTCTATCGTTGGGCGCGTTAAGCGTTTTATATTAAATTTGAATTAACAGCGTCCATCGCGAAATGGTGGGAATGTTAATGAAATTCGCTCTCGTGGATTTTGCACAGAAAAAAAATGAAGGAAACAAAAAGTTGTTGCGTTCGCGAAACGGGTCGTCTTGGCTCACATCCAGAAGTGAAGAAGAAGGTGGATGGCGCACCAAAAAAAAAGCAGTTGAGAAAAGTTGACTTTTATCACGTGAATCAAAGAATGACTGATAGCATTTCGCGCGGATTCGCCGAAACGCATACCACTGCTTCACTTCACCCTTTGCTTGGGCAACTTTGGCAGTGGCAGCAGTGGGCTGGGGGTTGAGGTGGCGAATGCGCCGAACAATTCCCATAGAAAATCTCGGCGAGTTCGGCGGGCCAGGCATGAAAAGGAAACGCCGGAATTGTAGCCCGCCGAATGAGCGAAGAAATGAACGAACGAACGAACGAACGAACGCACAACGAACATATCGCAATCGCGCTGCCATTAAGAAAAACGTGGGTGGGCGAATGCGCCCGCGATAAGGGGTGCGCCGCCGTCGCCGACTCTGCCGCCGCCACCGCCGCGGATGTGGCCCGCTCGCCGTGTAAAAGAAAAGAGCTTAAAACACAATTAAAATTTTCTTGCGCCGCTCGCGCGCCGCTGCATGCAGCTCGAGTGGAGTAGAGAGACATCAAAAATAAATTCAGCTCATTCCAGCGCTGGCTGCGCGTCAGCGATGGATGCTGCACATTATAAATCCTTCGCCGTCGTCCGCCACCGCCATCCTGCACGCGCTCCCCGTGCCGCCAACGGGCCCGCACAACCCATCCGAAGCGCCCGCCCGCCCCCGCAAGCCGACCGCACCACGTATACAATATATCTACGTCTTATTCCTCTCGCGCGCCGGCCTCGGACGAAGAAATAAGAGCGCACGAAAAAGACGAAAAGAGGCGCACTGCGTGCATTCGTACACGCGCGCATGTTTGCCATTTGCGAATGCCGCCGCCGCCGATGTGTATGCGAGCACATGAGCGCACCCCCGATGGCTGCACGGCTGTGTGTGTGTGTACGAGAACGAAATCTAAAGTTAAGAACGAATTAAGGCAGCGCCGGCGATGATGGCATGTCGTGGGTGCGAGCGGGAGAGGTGGTGCGCGCCCGCCGCCACCCCCCGTACGCCCCTGGCCGGCTCTCATTTCGCGCGAAATGCGAAATGTATGCGAGACAATGTGTACCGATGTGCGCGTGTTTTAAAGCGCAAGCATCCCCCTTTTCTTTAATTAATCTCCCCCTGCGTTTCTTTGCGTCGTTCGTTCATTTATTCCAGAGCGCGAGCGCCTCTCCCGCGTCTTGGCTTTCACCTTTTCCCAATATTTTTCCATCTTCATCCCGCCAACGCGCGGCGCGCCCCGGCCGCATAACTTCCTTCGCATAATCGCAGCTGCCACCCCCGCGATCGGCGGCCCTCGAACACACGTGATGTGGATTTGGACGCGACACATTTTCTTGCGCCTTTGTTTCGCGCGCGCAAGAAACGCGGGGGGCGGCATGAAGGGACCAGACCCTCTTTACCCTCTTTTGCATAGCGCGCTCGGGCATCATCGGCAAGCGGCGCTAATTAAAAAAGCATGTTACGCATGCTTATCATGCGAAAAACATTGGGACACATTTTCGTGCCCTCGCTTCCCACCCACGCGCGGACCCTCTAATCCTTCTTCTCCTCACTTCCGGTACCGCTGCGTGCTCGCCGCCGCCCACCCCCGCGTTTGCTCCTTCTTTCCGCTGGAGCTTAAGAAGAAGTCTTTGCACTGTGTTATCTCGGCGGCGGTTGTGTGCGAGGAAAAAACGCAAGGAGGAACCACAGCCGCCCGCAGTATCTGCGCGTGGGGGCGGTATGTGTGGCTCGGTGTGTGTGTGTGTCTTTCTGTGGTCGGCGCGTTCGTTTTAATCTCTTTTTTGACGTCATGCGAACGCCGCAGGCATATGCAAAACACTGGAGCAGTCCCGGCTAATTTATGCTCGGCGCTCACTCTTCTTGTTGCCACCAGCGCAAGCAGAATGTGCTCGATGTCCCGCATGCAGCGCGTCGTCCTTCATGCCTACGCTCTCGCCCTCTCGTCATGCATCAGCGCCGCGAAGAACGTCGCAGAACGCGCTGGAAAAACGACGGAAGCACATTCGTTCGGCGGACAAAGAAAGAAGTAAGGACGACCACCTCCTGAAGCGCGCACCCGCCGACAAGGTACAACTATCGCTGGTTTTTCCCCGCAGGATCCTACGAATGCCGACAACATATGGTTCGTCCTCTTCGTATGCAAATTTTTCCATTGTCTAATTGCAGATAATTCGCAGACAACCCGAAATGACTAGGTCTGAGGAATCGTAGATATCAAGATTCGGAGCAAAACTAATTTGCATTTGGCAGAAAAGTTCCTTGATATTATTTAACACCGTCGACTGGAGCGGGGATGAATATGGGCGAGGGGCGGCGAGTTCGTTCGCCCGATGGCAAGCACTCTGCATTTTTTGTCTTAATTTCGCCCGCTAAGAAATATGAGCACATGTAAAATGATTAATTATTAGAATCAGCGTCTACGCCGCCTTTGCGTCTTATCTGTGCGCCCCCTCGCACTGCCAAACTACCCAGCTGCCTCCCTCGTCCTCCCTCACATCCTCTTTTCTTCCTTCCGAATTTGCCTCCGCTTGTTTGTTGCCGTTTCGCCAGCGTAAAAATGCCATGTGCTCGCCCAAGTTGCGCCTTCTTCATGTTTCGGCCGGACCCCGATAGATAGTTCGCAATGAGGCGGCGGCGCTTTTAATTGCGAATAATAATTACGCGTATTTGTCTTCCTCCGCGACACGCATCGGCCGAGCCTAATTGCGTATACGAAACGTCGAATGCAATTCGATCTCCGCGCGAGCGACTCGTTTGTTTATGCCGATGTCATTTCTCATTTCGACGATGGCGTCGGCGGCGGCGGCGGCGGACGCGTGATCCGCGCCGGCGATTATCATTAAAAATATTAATGATTTCGTATTCCTCATGCGCGCCTGCTGCGCCTTCGCTCCACCGCCAACGCTCACATCCCCTAGCGCTCGCAGGCAAACACCACACCGCCCCCGCAGTCGCGAAAAAGTATTGCAAACACATCGGATGGCGCGTTCCGCAGAGCCGGCCCGTCATAGATCATCATCGTTCGCCGCGCGACGAAACGCAATTTGCGTTGATTTGCCAACTTTTCCGCTCGGTCCTCGCCGCCGCCGCCGCCATTGCGCGTCTCGCGAAACGCGCGGATGGCGATGGATGCTCTGGGCACTAATTATTTCTTTAACGAGCAAAGACAATAATAACGGCCGAAATTCGATTATTTTATGTTTGACTCGCTCGGCTGGCAGGCGGAGGAGCGTACGTAGGTGGTGGCGGCGGCGGCGGCATCGTCTTCACGTGCGGCGGCGAAGACGCGCCCCGCCGAAGTTTTACGCCGGCCGCGATGGGGTTGCCCCATTGTGCCGCTTTTATGCGACGGAAAATAAACGTTTTATCGGTTAATAATATTAATTTTCTATAATAGAGCTTAAAATACTTAAAAACCTTTTAACCAGCGTTGGAGCGCCGCGCTCGTTGCGTAACGACGTTTTCGCCAAGTTGAAGTTCGGCCCCGCCGCCACCGCTGCCGCCGCCCCCGATGCCGTGTCGTAGCTGGCCGGCCAAGCCGCCTCGTGCGCGCACCCGTTTTCTTCTTGATGTAATCATTCAGTGCGGCGTTTACGAGCGCCGGCGTAAACAAAGCGATTGCCGGTTATTTTATCATCGACGTTGGCGCGCGAGGCGCAAAAAAATTGCGCGCATATACCAACATAATAATTCAATCATGTGCGAAGTGGGTCGTAAAGGGTTGCGACGAGAAAAAACGGTTCTAAGATTATAATTGGATTAGTTTTGGATTGTGACCGTTCGCCAAAGTACTCCACGTTTGCTTGTGCGCTGTGCGATAAAACTGCCAGGATTATTTTGCCATCATACAGAAAAAGTAGTTTGGTTGCATTTTTGCATCCGGGAAATAGATTAAAACGAATCGAAAAAATGACACCAACGAAAAACTCCCTGAATAACTTAAACATATTGAGAAAACCTTTCAGAATGATCAAATTGAATAGCACTAAGAGGAGATCATATCAGATCACATTAGACGAATTGAATTGAGATTCGAAGTTAGTTTCTCACGGATTGATTGCGATTGATTGCGCAATCGCACATGAATAAATCACATACTCCTTCGTATGCAAATACACCACACCAAACCATGCCGTCGCCGACTTTCTTCGGCGATTCGATAATGCTCAGAAGTGCGCCTAGCCCGATGATGCAATGAATTTCATCGAACCAACCCTGTTTCGCCGATGCATTCGCACGTGAAGTGCGCGCAAGCATCGAACATTTCGACATTTTTCCATCCAGCGCGAATATTGTTGGCACTGGCGCGCGCGCGCGCCCGCCAACAAGCTCAGAATAGATTGTGCCAGCGGGCAGAAAAAGAGCGCAAGCCCACAACATCAGCGAGCAACAGCAATAACAGCACCAACAACAACAAACAAGCAACAATAACAAAAGCATCAGCAAATGCAATAATGAAATGCATCGGCATCGTCTCGGCCGAAATCTCATTCGTATTACTCATCCGGCGAAATGCACGGCGCGCGCATCATTTGTTACGGCAGGATGTGGGCCGCAGCCAAAAATCGCGCTCTTTTCCCGTTCTGGGATATCTTTGAGCATCTCGGACGCAAGCCACTGTTGCGTGTCATCCACCCATGCAAAGCGCAGCCAATGTCATCACGGCGATCCGCAAGTGCCGTGGTGTTCGCGAGGTGCGCATGTGGGTCTTATATGCGTCGAGTTCAGCGGTTTGTTGCAGGTACAATCGTATGAGTAATAGCCGAGCGGAGTGCAAGGCAAAAGTGTAATATATGCTCGGGCAGTCGGACGGTTGTGCTTGAATGATTTCCGCGGCTGAAGGAGGTCGGGAGCGCGCAAGAAGAGACTGCGTCTCAGGCCGCGTGCATTGGTGATGATGATGATGATGTGCATTGTTTCCAGCGTTGGCAGCGCGCGCGAATTCGATGTTTGCATGGCGGAAAGGGTTCGGCGCCGCGTACATCGATGCTAACATATTGTTCGAAATGTAATTGTTCAAATGCTTGTTGTCCATGCCGGCCCGGAAGAAAAAGCACGCGCGGTGTTGATGTTCGCCTCCCCACACGGAAGAGTCGCACAGATTGCATTTGATTGTTGTCAGCTTTTTTGCTGTCTTCCCTTTTTCCAGCTTTGCTGCTCGTATGACTTGTGAGGAATTACATAATCCATATGCGCCACAGTAATTATAGTTTTCATTCCATGATTACGTTATATCAATCCCCATTCTTTCGAGCTCTGAACGAGACAAAAAAACAATGACTTCAACAGATCCCAAAAAGACCCTGTTTTATATAGGAAACAAATTTTGTAATTTTGTTTTTAAATTTCTAACGAATGTGTTTGTTGTACCATGGGAAATTAGATGAATATCTCTAAGACCCAAATTTCGCGAAACCAATAGGATTATAGTCGTGCCAAAGAAGAGTCGAAGAAGTTGCGCAAATCGAATGCAACAATGATGCAGATGCAAGTGAACCTCGACGTAAATCTAACAGAATTGAGGTAAAACCTACACACATTCGCGCGAGTGATTAAAAATATGATGAACTAAAGAAGATGTACAAGAGCGTGCAGCAGCCGAAGAAGATTGCTGCTCGATGTGGGTGGGTTTCAATCGTGAGCACCGTAAAGGCACATGATGCGCACTTGCGTACTTCAGCGCGCGCTTCATTCATTCGCGGTCCACATAACTCTTTTGCGTGGCTGGCGCTCTTTCGGCGCTTATTGGCACATTGCCTCATCTCCCAATGCGCTCGCATTCCGGCCGGCCGGCAATTATCGAAAGTATTTATTGCCGCACGCCACTCGCCGGACTTACAAATCATCGGTGCGCGATGAATGATGGAAATGGAGCAAAAACGGCGTCGCTGGCCGCGAGGATTTCTGTACCGCGGTTCGGATCGGGCATCGATCTAAGAGCATTACGCGTCATTCAATTATTCGGATGAACTAGGTGGGCGCCCCGGCCGGAATCAGTTTATTAATTAAGGCGAATGGTGAACGCCTAAACATATGCGCGCATGCATGCGGCATCTCGCCAGCGAGAACCGCACCAGGACCACTGATCGGGACCACCTCCCCGCGTTCGATTCAATTGAGCGCCGCGCATCAATAAAATGCCCCTCGGTGGATCAGCGCGCCGTGTGTAACACTATAAATTTAATTAGCCGCAAATGACTTGCTCTCTTTCACGGCGCGTTCGAGCTGGGGCCGGAGCAGGCACGGCGATGCTGTCGGCCGCGTGTACTCACACATGACGATCTGCGCGTTCAATCATGATCCGTTCATGATGCGACATCGCTTCAGGAAACTTCGATGGGCGCGCTACATGTCTTCTCCGGACGATGGCAATGAGTGGCTGGCGAACGGAGGCGGATGTGTGGCCGTCATTGGAGTGTGTGTGGAGTGGATTTACCGCCACCGCCACCGTCATCGATGCCGTCGTCAGCGCTACCCCATCGGAATGGAATGGCATCGAACAACGCAGAGGTATGCGGAAACGAAAGACAACGAAAATCGAGCCCGACGACGTCTAACCGCACACACGTCAGCCCGTCGACAATCGACAATTAAGCGACCACCTACACACCCCTTTATGCCGCCCCAGCCAAGGCTGCACTCTGCATGCATACTGGCGATCGGCAGAGCGCTCTAACTACAATACATACATGAGAGGTTTACGCGCCGGGTGAAATTGCGAATCGAATAAGCCAAGTGAGGGTCGCGTTGTTTTGCAGCCCGTATTCGATGCGTCCGGAATTCAATTATTATTCGACGAAGATGCCATCGGTGGCGCTCGAGTGAATGCGTCCCGGGTATGCCCAACCGCCCCCATCATGTGTTGGTCGCGAAAAACAAGTTTTTAAATACCCCTAAAAAGCGCTGCCTTGAAGCGCAACTGGGGAAACTCTATGAAACTTTTCCTAAGACGCATGGCGAAGAAAAACGAGTTGAAACTAATCAGTTGGCCAGAAATTTGATGAACGCCGTCATAAGTTACGCGAATTCATACAACAGGAGCCAAGTTCGTCGGCGTTACCGGTCGCAAAAAGCAGATGCATTTTTTTGCAGAAGCGTGCGCGGCGACGTCGTTGGTGGCTGCCACATGGCAAAAAGCATTGATACAGTCCACGAAAGTTGGACGCGCGCGCGAGTTGAGCGCGAGTTTTAATCGTCCGGGGAGCCATTTGTTCTGCTCGCGCAAACGAGGGAAAGCGCGCGCTGATAAAACGCGAAAGAATGGCGGCGGAACGCACGCGGAATCATGATAGATTCGCATGCCGCGGAGGCAATGGCGACGTTGGTGGCGGCGGAGAGTGCCACCACAGGTCCCGGCCTGACTTCTTCGCCGTCCCCAGTAGCGTATAACTTTTAACTTGAACTCCACGCAAGTTGCGCGCGCGAAAAAAGGGGGACCGAAGAAGCTGGAGTCGCGTACGGAAATCTTTCGCAAAATCGCTTCACGGACAGCGTTTCGTACTTTGTTAATTTAAGTTTTACCACCAGAGGGCACTTCTTTCATTTAGTATTGCAGAATTGAAAAATATCTGATTTTTACATTTGAATTTTAGTTTGGATTGTTTGCAAAAATTGTAGACCTGAAAATGTGTGTATTGTGTAGAGGATAGAGGCTATAACGACAATATTACTAAAACTAAAACTTAACTAAGTTGACAACTTGACTCAAGAGCTTTGGTAATTTTTAATTGACTACGACTTTTTCGCGAACTAATTACCAGTGAGCTTGCCAATTTGTCCCTGAAAAAAAGTACAAGTTAGCACATTTTGGGAAGGAATAAGGG